>VXCM01004587.1:0-27990 GCA_014773175.1 Lucifuga dentata | reverse complement strand
GCTTGGCGGGCCGTGCTTATGTGCGGGGCACGGGGGTGTCGGCCCTGGGCTCCTTATGTCCCGCTGCTGGCGTTCTGGGTGTTGTGGCCCGTGTGGTGCGGGGCCGGGGCCCTCCCGGTGGGCCGCTGCCGGCACCCTGCACCCTTCCCCCTGGGCCTGGGGGCACCTCTTGCGCTTCTGTGGGGGGGAGCGGTCTGGGGGTGTGCTTCGGGGTGTGGCCTGGCCTGCTCTTCTGGTGGTCTGCTTGTCTGCTCCAGTGGCGCATGTGGTGCCTTTCCTGGCTCCTGGGCTCGTCCGTTGTCCTGGTTCTCCTCTGTCCCTCCGGGGCTCTACGTCCGTCTGGGGTGTCCCGTCCGGCCGTGTGGCTTCTGTTGGGCTCAGAGAGGTCCCCGTACTATGGTAAGGTTCTGTGTTTAGGTCCCGGCCCAACACATCAGCTACAATTGCGATCCGATCTTAAGCCGTGATATGGGTCTCTGAGGTTGCTGGACCAGTGTTTGAGGCCATCACCACCACTTAGTATTGGGTGTTCTCAGGGGGATCAGGATTCTGGGGATCTGGATTTTGTGCATGGAACTTCACAATCTAAATAAGTAGACTGTTTATTGCTGTCACTGTTTNNNNAAAAAAAAAAAAAAAAAAAAAAAAAAAAAAAAAAAAAAAAAAAAAAAAAAAAAAAAAAAAGAAAAAAAGAAAAAAAAGAGAAAAAAAAAAAGAGACTGAATGCAAACAGGGGCTGAAACTATTTGTTGATCAAAAGAAAATTGACCATTGATTAAAGTTGATAATAATGACATCAGGTCTACAATTTAATTCTTTCTTAAAATACTGAACACTTAAAAATATAAAATACTCTCTTGCTTGCTACTCTCTTCCTGTTTTTGGCTGCTGGAGTTAAGCTGTTTGAAAATCTTAACTTGTGAATGTAAATGTCATTTTTATAATTATATTGAAAAAATATTAATAAAAAACTGACGTTCAATTGATAAAGTTAGTTGCAGCCTTAACGTCAGATTTAATCAGCCTGAGTTTCTGATTTAACATCTTATAACCACAATACACAAGCTGCAAAGCAAATCACATGATCTGGTGTAAAAAGCCATTTGAAATTATATTTAGGATTAGATGGTTTTGTAGTCTGTTTGGATGTTTTGGCTGTGTTTAGTCTGAAATAACAACAAAAAAAACCATTTCTAATCTCATCTGAGAGTCGTGCATCTGTTCAGTGTTTTTTTTTTTTTTTTTTTTTTGCCTGTCTGCTCCCTCCATTTCTCTTCAATCACATCATGTCCTCCCAGATCTGGCTTTGGAGAGTCAAACATCGACTCTAATGAAACATTAACCACTGGCTACAATTTATTTACCCTCAACTCCTATTACCTATTTTTCTCCCTGCCTGACTCTAAGAATAAGAAATGCAGTTTATGTCATGCATGACACAGTACTTGGTAAATCAGTTATGTTTATTTGGATAGAGCTCTAATGGATTTGTGTTTAATGTTAGGTTGATGTTATCTAGCTAATGTGTCTGGACTGGTCACTGTTTCATCTTCTCTCCAGGTTTCCATGCAACCCTTTTGGCCCACGTGGCTCATTTTGCAAACTGCTGAAACTAAAAGAAAGAACAACTACCAGCTGGCACATGACAGAGCAGTTCAGCAGTTTTTATAGTGGAGAGAACTTTTTCATCCACCAGCTGCAAAACAGGCTATAATTCATTTTAGCATGTTACTATATATAAAACGCAGCAAAGCTGCAGCCTGCAGATGAAGTTTTAAGAGACTATTGTCGTGATACAATAGTGGACAAAATAAAATACAAAAAGTTACAAGAGCAACATAAATGTTGTATCCAGTACTACAAATATACTGTCGGTCCCTGCATGAACGGTGATTTTTTTTATGGTAGTGGCAGATTCTGAAATGGCCATTTTCACCATTTTATCTGCATGCTTCTTAAAACTTACATGTTAGATTGTAAAAACTGAAAATAAATGCCTCAATATAAAGGCAGGTTTATTGTCCTCTGCACAGGACAATGGGCAGTAAGCAACTTTAGGCTTATAAACAACCTATATAGCACTGGAAACCCATCATTTTTTAATGCACCGATTTGATGTTCCCTAATGATACCTTTATAGGCAACGATAAAATAATTAAAAGCCCATTTGCTTTTATAAGTAAGCTATTTAGCTTTTTGTCTCAGCCTGTGTGGGAAACGTATTGCAGACTGACACAGCTGGTAGCACTGACCTCGGATCAGATGCTGTCTCTTCCTGAAGTATGTGTTCTTGGAGGTGTAGTCGTTGTAGACAGAGTTCATGCCACGGCTCTCCATCCAGTGTGCTGTGGCTACACCCCTGCTCTGCACCTTCATGGAGAGGACTCTGGTAACTCTGCGGAGCTCCAGGACCACCAGGCCAGACACCACCTCCCCTCCTGTGAATGCTGCATCCACCGGCCCATCCAGCTCCAACCTGAAGCACGTTATATTGCTCAGTGTCATGCCTGTTTAATGAATGACAAGGCCATGGGTTAACATAAACAAGTTATCAGGGTTTACAGTGACATTAGCCATGTGTGGCTTTCTAAAACATTCTGAGCTACTGTAAACACAACAAAGAGCACGGATTTTTCAGTTACAATTACTTAAAATTTTAAAAGATGTTTTTAGCTATATATATATATATAACAAGACTGACAATCCTTAATTACAACTAAACACAGTGGTGGCCAAAAACATCAAAGTATAACATTAATTATCATTTTTGCTTAAATTTGCACATTGTAGACATATTTTTCCATTTCACAATTATTACACTCAAGCTAGCTGGTATGAGAATTAATTTTATGTCATGCATTCATATTTAATCTCAGGCCAAAAAAGAGTAAATAATTGGTTTAATTACTTTTCCTTTCAGTCAGCAATAGTTAAATATTACTGTAATCATAACTTATTGTGGTGATTCCTCCGCCGTGTCAAATAGTTCTGGTACTGCAGCGCTCGATGATTGTTTTCAGTAAGTATTAATATTTAAATTTTCTGTAATACGACATGCTTGTTTTCGTGAATTTTACAAATTGCACACAGCGCATAGCAGCCAATCAGAGTTGACAACCGGGTCTATGTTTAATAAAATCATCAGGAACGCTGCGCTGCAATTTAAAACTCTTTTAACTTACCCACGGTGAGCGGAAAATGTTGTATTTTAACACAAAGCAGAAGGTTTAAAAAAAAACCAAAGTCGTTATCTTACGCTCGCTGTAGAAATTCAATCGAAGTCCGGTGTTTATAAACGCTGGCAGGTTTCAACGCCCCGAAATACAGAGGCTCTCTGTTTTCCACCAATAAGAGAGAGCACATGCCGGTAACCCCGCCCACTTTTCCGCGGAGGAAGGGGAGGGGAGACAGTGTGGACTGCGGTGCATTCAAATAAAACAACATTATAAGAATTTCCGGTTACACTTTCAAAATAAAACCATGACTGTAGTTCGAGGAGACCAAAAATACAGATTAAAAACACACAGACAACGAAAGTTTGCTATTGAAAGTGATAGATTTGCGTGTACCCCCTTCCCCCCCGCTGTTATGGATATAAAATCGCATGATAGCCACTTTACTCCCTGAACAGCCAGCATATCCATCTGTATTTTAATTCAAATTTCTGAAGATTATGCCTTTTAATTCTAGTTGTGCCTTTCAGTGGCTAACACTTAAAAAACTGAGTGTGGTGGCACTGGCTGACACAGCTGTGACACTTCCAGTTTAGATTTAAAAAAAAAAAAAAAANAAAAAAAAAAAAAAAAATCATACAAACTCAGAACACAAGGTAAAATATGTACCTTGTGCTTTTATTTGGAAGGCACAGTCCATTGTACTGACATTACTGTGGTTAAGTATGTCTAGCTTATTGCTGCCGCAGAGTCAGTAATCAGAAACACTAAAGTCATGACCCTAAGCTCCCCATAATTTTGAAGAAAGCACAATAATAATAATAATAATAATAATGATAATAATAACAAAGTCATTATTATAAATTATATTTATTCTAAATAATTTTTCTTAATTGAGATTATTGATGTTTACTTATTTCTTGACACATTTGATGATGAGCCTAAAAGTATTCATTTCAGTTTTTAAAAAACAACTTGCATTATGGAACTTTCAGTTCTAGAGTGTTAGGTCATTGAACCCCCAAATTCCCAGAGAAAATACAGAGGACATGACCTCAGTGTCCTCATTAGGTAGTACAGCTCTGGCTACAGGATGCCACTGCATCTATACCACTTAAGACCATTCCTGCTCATTAAATCACCTCAAAGTAAATTAAATTTTGTCTGCTTGGGTCTTTTATATCATGTGCTTTAGCAAAAGAAGTCAGCCTGTGACATGCAGGACAAAAGCTTTGCATATTACTAGATTACCGTATCATGACTGTATAAATGAAGTAGTTGTTTTAGTTAAAGCTTCCCACATTTTACTGATTAATATTAAATGCAAAAAATCCCCCAATATAAATCAATCACTGCAGATGTATGTTGTTTTCGGTGAGATAGTGAAGCTTACTTTAATGGTTTTTCTTATTGCTATAATATCCCTACAATGTTCCTTTATTTATTAATATCCCTACAATGTTCCTTTATTTATTAATATCACTACAGTGTTCTTTTATTTATTAATTTTGTGTCTGTATCCTTCGGAATTCTGCAGTGGTACCACTTGAATTAGCCTTGGCCTAAAAAGTCATAGCAATAGCATGTCCTTGAACAAGACATGGAGCTTCCACCTGCTCTCTCATAGTAATGAACCCCCAGACCAAAATCATCAGGTGTGTAAAACAAAGTAAAATTTGGAATATCAGTTTTATATTTATCATATGCTGTTTGTACTATTTAAATTTTCTGTCAATAAATTAGTTTTTGCTTCTGTCATTGTGGAACTGACATGCAAAATGAAACTGCAGTATTAAAGAGCTATTTAAAGAGTCTATTTATTCTACTTTGAGATTTATTCTCATATTAAACTATACAACTGAACCAGGGCTCACTAGTCAGGTGACATCCTACCACATGCCTGGATGTCTGCCAAGCTGATGAACTCTACATTCAGTTTATTTGCATCTGCTCGCCTGCCAACTTAATCAGCAGCCGCAACATGGCCTGCATCTCAGGGTCAAGGCTGTGTTATTGCTACAACATAGATTTGCTTGTTTTTACACAGTGCTTGGTCATGCTTGAAGGAGGGCATAAGAATTGTAAAATCCTCCTATAAATCTGACGCTAACTTTCTTCTGAGCTGTTTCTGTTGACAGTGTAAACAGTGGGACAGTAAAAATTGAGGCTGCTTTGCTCTCTGGCCTAAATATGAAAGGCCAGGTCTGGGGTTTATGTTTAAGCCACCTAATTGTTAAAGTTGCACTTGCACGTTGCTTCAATATTTCACACTCTGGTGGTTCCTGCTGCCTTCTCAGAATTTTGTTTTTATTCATAAGCACAGCAAAATTTTGAGCAATCTTGTGACTAAGAGTCAGTTGCACATGAAATGGGTTTAGAAAGTGACATAAAAACTAAAGTCCATCCTGAAATCACAGTAAGGCTACTTTTCCAGCTTTATTCAGTTGTTTGGTGTATGTTTATACCTCTGCGGGATGACTTGCCAAGTAGGGAAAATGTTGAGGTCATGACATCATATCCAAGTATTTGCAGTAGCAACAATGGAGATAAATTTAAAACACCATCATTAAATGTTAACTAGGCTTCAGGGTCAGTTCCTCTGAACCATTTTGCATTGAGTTCAACAATCAAACGATAAAGGAATTAAAAATGCCTCAAACACAAACGGTCAAACAAGGAAAAGGCCTAAAGAAGCTTAAAGAAATGATAACAAGGTCAAACAAAAATGGTCAAAATTTATTTTATAGTCATTTTCTACAACTGGGAGTGGCAGGTCCTGAGTCCCTTATGACATTTACATCATGTTCTTGTGTGTGAGGCTACATACGAACACGATGTAACACACACTACCCCACAATGTGCCACGTGCACAAATACACACGTGCCTTTATGTGCTCTTAAATGAGGTGTGTGTGTGTGTGTGTGTGTGTGTGTGTGTAACAGCATGNCTTTATGTGCTCTTAAATGAGGTGTGTGTGTGTGTGTGTGTGTGTGTGTGTGTAACAGCATGGCTCGACTTAGAACTGGGAGGGGTCTCTCCCACTTGCTGCCTAGGTAATTGCCTAACTTGCCTAATGGAGGGACTGCTACATGCAAGAAGCACTGAGACCAATTTCTATGCCCACATATGTAGGAAATGTTAAACACATAAAGCTTGGTTTGGTTCTGCTACTTTTTACAGCCAACAGCTGAAGGGAACAACTTCACACCTTTCACTTTGGTGAATGTCAAAAGGAATTCTGAGAAATTATCAGTAACCAAACAGGAAGTTCCCCAAAATAAATTAAATTACTACACTTGTAATTGTACAGCTTGATGAATTGCACAGAGCCTGAACAGAGGATCTCAGGGACAACTTTATCCTTTAATTCTATTCAGGAATGGAAAAACACTCAAGATAGGCTACACTTAAGAAGACATGATAGAGTGGAGCAAGTTTAACTTCAGCATTTAGGGAGACTACATATTTAGCTTTTCCCAAACCTGCCAACCAGCTCCTTTTTTTGCAATATTTAAATAAAAGCTTTAAGAAAAGCTAAAAAAAAGAAAAAAAAAAAAAAAAANAAAAAAAAAAAAAAAAAAAAAAAAAAAGAATTACTAGGAAAATAAAAAGTACCAACAAATCACAGCAAAAGAAAGGTGGAATGGAATTTGTTCCTTGGATTTGAATTTGATTTCTAAAGTTGGCCAGGATGCAGCATGCAGCTCAGCAGCTGCTGTTGTGTTTCTCAGTTAGCACAATACAAAATGACTGAAGAACTGATGATGGTGGTCATCTGGATGCTGCAAGGTCAAAGGTTTGGCTGTGTAGTCTTCTTTGTGTGTGGTGCTGAAATGCTGGTGGGCCAGTGGAAACCTGATGTGGCTCTTACTAACCTAGAGAGAGAGAGAGAGAGAGAGAGAGAGAGAGAGAGAGAGAGAGAAGAGCACAATCAGCACCATAAAGTACTAACAATACTAGTACTAACATTTCACAATTATTCCCAGTATTATTATTGCTTCTGCTGTTGCTACTGTTATTATTGCAGCTTTTATAGTTTTACTTTGTGACCTCTCACCCCGTCCCGCTGTGATTGGCATGTTCTGGATGGCAGCACAGGGAAGAAGTCAGCCTGGAAAGTGCTGAGACTCAGCCCAGGCTCTGAAAAATAGGCAAAACACATTTAATATCTACCTCAATCATTCCCCCCCCCCCCNACCTCGTCCTGTCAGTATGTGGCTCGGCTGCTGGGTGGCTGGTCTGGCCCGCTCTCCATCCTTTTTGGAGTAGTGCTGTTGAGCTGTGGTTGTGTAGTACATGTCTGCCAGATGGGGCGGGCTGAACTCTACGTTGCTCTTTGTAATCAGGTCAGCCCCAGACACTCGCACTGGACGATCTGTATGTCTCTACAACATCATCAGCATGGTGAAATCCAACACATCGCTGTACATAAACACAACAAACTCCATCAAAATGTGCGCTAGTTCACAGCACACTACTATTTTCTTTTCTTTTTATGAGAAAATGCCTGAATCCATCTGTCATCAGAAATATTACATTAATGTTGAGCATGCAGTATTTAGCATGTTCACTAACAGAAAGCTATATTATAACATTTGGTTGCATTGTATTTATTAGAACTCTTGTAACAGCAAGTTTTGGTCCCAAAAAGATCAGCAGCAAATAGTTTTAAAACCAAGGAAGCTAATTAGCATCTGAGTTAAAAAGAAAAAAGAAAAAACCCTTGATCATGACAGTACAATATAGTCATTTTGTGCTTCAGGGCAGGAAAATGAATTATTGCTCTTTTAAATCAAGCAGTCCTAGAAGGCAGTACAATACATATCTTACATGACTGAAGAAGAAGCTGTTGGTGGTGGCTGATGCCTCATTCTTGCTCTCCCTATCAGTGCCTCCTATTGGTATGGAGCTCAAATTTGTGTTCCTCTTTGTTAGTACTACCGGCTCTCCTGGGAAAATAAACCAAATGGAGATATCCAGACAGGATAACAGACCTGAACTAATAAAGTAGAATTTTGTCAAGTCAGTATAATTTCTTTCTTAATCAAAGTGCAAATATACGAAACAGTACAAAAAAAATCTGATCATTTGTTTGAATCAACACTTCAGTTATGACTGAAAAGAGAATTATTTTTATTTGTCTGTTTGGGATCTCTTGGGTCTGTGACCTGATTCACTTATACTTTAAGCAAGTGCTAATTTATACTGTAGAATTCTATCTGTGATATTTGTTCAATAGTGGAAATTCAAGGAACAGATCTGAATGGAAAACTGATAGATGGATAAAATGAAAAAAAAAAAAAAAANAAAAAAAAAAAAAAACATACCGAGCTTGTGGTGACAAAAAGTTTCTCTGATAGTTGATGTCCATGGCTCCATAGATAAATCCCTGAGATTGACTGTTAAACGCTCTTTTACTTTGGCAGGCCTTCATTAGAAAGACAGTGTCAGTCAACATGTGATGCATTTCATTTAACATTTTGCTAATGTGCTGCTATGTTGTAGTTTTGCTGTTTTTTCAGTATTTCATTCTGCATACATTATAATATTTTTGTAGATCCTGTCCTAATCCTGTTTAAGATAATTATCCAATGAAAAACCTCACTGATCTAGCTATCTGTTGTGGGGAAAAAAGAATTGGCCCCATGTGCCACAGCCCCAATGCATGTTGCTGGAAAAGTTGTAGTCCCAAAGCATGACAATAATCTTTTGTTATGCACATATGCAGGGATAAGGCAAACAAGTGTCAATGTCCTGTTCTGAGACCCTTAAGACCTCCTGAGCTACAGACTTCTCCTGTGTATTTCACGCTGCTTGTCAATGTCAGACAAGACAATAAAACCAAGATAAGTCTGAGACATCAGATCAAGCTCTACAGCCCTACTTTCATCTGTCTACAGATTGTAAACTGTCAGATGCAAACCTGCAGACAGTGAGCCGGCGGAATGATGCAGTATGGGTCGTCTCCCTCTCCACAGTCTTCACAGGATCACCCATAAACACTGAGGAGGTTAACTGCTAAACAGAGACACCATTAAAAAAAAAAAAAAAANTAAAAAAAAAAAAAAACATCAGTCATAGGTTTGTTACTGGTACTGATAGCTCCCATTTTGTGGAAATCTTCATAAAAAGGTCAACATCATTGTCACTCTTGTGTCTACATGAAGCTGGCAGTCCTGGTACATCAGGTCATAATGTTGTGTCTGTCAGACAGCATGCAGCTGAGCATAAAGCACCTCACCCCAATCTGGTTTAACCTTTGTGAGAGAATAAGTCTTGACTACAAGTGCTGAGAATTAGAACAGTTTATCTCTTAGTGTTATTTATTTATTTTAAATGGATAATGGCTGTTAAGTAGTCAAATGTTGTGATGTAGCCAGTAATCATAACACATCCAGTAAAAATGAGGGGTGTTTTTTTGCTCATAAATGTACAGGAAAATAAAAATGGATTTTTTTATTTTTTGAGGAAATAACACTGATTAGCTGTGTTAAAAAAAAAAAGTCTAAATGATTCTACTGTAGATCAAAAAGGTTCCATGGGGTTTGACAAACAGTACATCCTTTAAGGTATATGATAAAAACAAAGCATTATCTAGTATAAGGACTATTTGGTGCAAAGTTGTTAATTAATGCTTTGTTGAAACATGCAATAATGTCATGCAAAAAAAAAAAAAAAAAAAAAAAGCCAAGAAATCATGCACATGAGCAAAAGCAGAGGTTAAAATTGCATGCAGGGTTCAGTGTGATTGTTAGCAGGCAGAAGTTATGGTATGATAACACACTGACAGTATAAGTTTTCTTTTCATAGTGACTTTTAAATGTTTCTTCAGAAGTCTGCAGGTATTTTATTCCAACCATGCTGTGTTTGGTTGGACTTAAAAAAAAAAAAAAAAAAANAAAAAAAAAAAAAAAAAAAAGTGGCGACTCCGGTCAGGTTGGCTTTGTTACCTTTTCCACAGGTGGAGGTGGTGTGCTCCAGGCTCCCTGGAAGGTGTCACTGTACTGGGAGACAAAACTGTGAAGGCGCTCATCACCTTTTATAGTAGGAAGCCCCTCTGGTTCAGAGAAAAGTATTAAATCCACTCTTATTACACATCGCTTACAGTAAGATACAGAGCTGAACCCTCACACAGATTTCTCACTGTTACTCATTACAAAGCAAAGCTGTTTTATGCTTGTTTATACTGGAATATGTACCAATAGCTTGACAGTTAATTCCAAACCAAACTATTGTATGAATTAGATGAACCATTACATAAAACATATCTTAATAGTTATTTGGTAACATTATGGATGCATGACAAAATGCATCTCAATGAAATTAAGGATGCAGTCACTGACCTAGATGTTTAGCAGTGGCTTTGACAATACAACAGCCATGTTTCGGAGTGAAGGTGGCTTGGTGTGTGCTTTCTGGAGTCTTTTTCACTTGCTGCATCCTCATGATGGCTGCAGTTGGTCGGATAATCCGGGATGCAGCCTGGGAAGATGGCTGGGGCTGAAAGCTCTGGGAGTGAGTGGTTAGGAAAGTAACATCCTGGGGATCCATTGGCATCTTGAAGTTAGTGCAAAGCTTGGTCCAGCATGGGGTTCGAACGATCTGAGCCAGTGGGGGATGCTGGTAGGAACGGACTGTCTCCGTCTGGTACTCTTTAATTCGCTTCAAGTCCTTGTGGTCCATCTGGGCTGGGGTAGGCCAAGGAACAGTATCCCTCTTTGGAAGAGAGACAGGCTGGAAGTTCTCCTGAAAAGAAGTTGTAAATGCATCTGGGTTCCTGTCCGGGAATGGGATGTGAGTAGACAGGTGGAATTCTTTGCCAACAGGATGAACTGGGAGCACTATTTTTCCTTCTGTAGCCATAATGGCTATCATCAATTATTCCTTACTTTACTGTACTTCTGTTATGGCTAGGTTAACTATTTTCTCCTGGCGCATTTGAAAGAATGCTAGAGTACCTCACCATGGGAACCTCTGTGGTGTGGAACATGATGATGTTGATACTGTTGCTGCAGGAGCAGCAACAGTATCCACTTACAAGGCTGAAACTAATTATGGACAATGGAACAATATCTCCCACAATGAAGAAACAGTGAAACAGCAGTCTCCACTGAAGAATCTGACCTTTCAGACAAAAAAAAAAAAAANAAAAAAAAAAAAAAAAAAACCCCAAAAAAAACAAAAAACACTGCATATCTAGCAACGTAATTATTCATTTGTGAGCTCTGTTGATGTCAGGTGGAGGCATCATTGCCATAGAAGCAGTAAAAGCTAGAGCTAGTAATGTGTCTATAGCCCATACTAAATATTTGAAGTTGATATGCCTTCCCTTATTCAAGACAATTATGCATAATTCAGTATTACCTTGTATATACTTACAATATAGATTCCCAGGATAACAGCAATACTGGCTGCATTTGAACACACAACAAAGTAACCACATTTTGTAATCACATTTTCTAATGAATACTCAAAGTGAATAAATGGTACCTCTCAATTAAGAAATAATGCATTTAGAAAATAACAGGAGAGAACCTATAGATGCTGATGCTGTAGAATGATTTTATGAATAGAAAGCATAGACTGGTTGTTATCCTACTCTATTATCATGCTAACTTCTCTGTGTATTAACATTAAAAGATATATTTTCTTGCCACATCATAAACATTTACTTATACACAGATTATGCGGTCTCATATTCACCATAGGACAAGTGGAGGCTCACATGCACTTCCACAATTTGACCACCTGGTGGCAGTCAAACTTCACTTTGGACCAGTCATTTTCAGCCTACAAACAGAAGAAATTAATTAACCAAACGAGTCCCAGATATGACAATTTTAAAGTCGATGGGCAAATGGACAAATAAATATACATACAACTTAAAATACGTCTCAACACATTTTCTAAGATTTTAGATAGCAGTGTGCTAATGGTCTGTCAAGTTGCATTTATTTTAATAACTGGTTAACTTTAAAAAGTATTAGCTACCAGATGCTCTCCTCGGTGCGTTTTTGTGGGAGAAGATTGTAAATAAATAAATAAATAAATAACGCAAAAGATAAAACTATAATTAATATATGTTTGAATCTTGCCGTTAGCTGAAAACTGGTTTTACATGTAATTTATTTTAAGTGGTTTGTATTTTCTCTTAAGAGACATCTCGACAGTGCCTGAATCCCGTTTGTTTTTCAACCAAGACGTAGGACATTTTATTTTATGACGTTAAGTAACCGTCCACCTACCATACCAGAGATAACGGAATTGAGCTGAAACGGTAATTTTATTTTTGGTATACTTTTTTAAGAATAGTTATGATGTTTCGATTAATATGAATAAGTACAATTTGTCAAAACTTAATAAATCCACATAATTCACGCATAAAGTGTAAAAGTTAAGGAGGGAAGTGATGTAACTGAACCTTGACTACATCCGGTCTCTTTTCGTTGAGGCTCAGCTAACGGCCGGGTGGGTACACGTTCTGTCCGGTGGATATTTATTCATTTTGAGGTGAATACAGAGACGATTAACGTGATTGAAACGCCATATAAACATTATTTAGTCGATATTAATTGTATATGAGGAATTGAAAGTTCATATCTGAGGTGGAAAACAGTTATAATTGTGAGTAAATGCCACGCTAACGGTACGCATGTGACCAGGCCTCGCTTAGTACAGGCTGTTGCTAACATTAGCTGCCTTACTGACCGACACGGGATTTTAGTCAATATTAAGGTTCACAAACTGAAGACACTACTTTTAAATTCTAATTAAGTCAGTCTGTCACCTTTATATTATGATGACTGTGGAAATGAAAGAGAAGTGTACCGGTCACCGTTTGGTCATCGAGTTAGCCCACTTAGCCGCATGTTTGAACGTAACATTAGCTAACTCTGAGTTTTCTCCCTGCAGCCTGCAAACATGCAGATCTTCGTGAAGACGTTGACGGGGAAGACCATCACCCTCGAGGTTGAGCCCAGCGACACTATCGAAAATGTCAAAGCAAAGATTCAGGACAAGGAAGGTGAGCTGTCACTTTTAACTCTGCAGCTGGTGAGAGTCTGTGGTCAGCCTGTCAGTTGCAACTTATATCTGATCTCTGACATCATGATTTCCTATATATAAGTTGCCTTTATCAGCCATACAGAACTTTGACAGTAATATTAAGTCCAATGAAAGATGGGGAGATTATTATTTTTCCCTGGTAGAGTTGATGTATAGCTGAAGTTAAGTTCAGAAGGCTTAATGTCAAGGGAGACTGAATTCTGGGCCTTCAGTTTGGGACCGTTCAGCCCTAAACTATCTTGTTTCAGTTGCACTATTTCATGGCAATAAGTTGTGTGACACAAAGCAAAATGTATTTTGTGACTAGGCAGGCACTCTTCGAAAACACTTACTAAAATTAATTGTCAAGAGGCTGATTTATGGACTTGGCTCATTTATCTAGTTCTTGGTGCTGCTGCTACCTTTCATCAGTAGAGGTTATTAATCCTAAAGCATAAATGCAGGCTGGCTGATGGTGATTGTTTTGTTTGCAGGAATTCCCCCTGATCAGCAGCGTCTGATCTTCGCTGGAAAACAGCTGGAGGATGGACGCACGCTGTCTGACTACAACATCCAGAAAGGTAACATCTAGGTGCAAAGCCAGAGGTGGTGTGTGTGTGTGTGTGTGTGTGTGATTAAATTGTCAGCTAAAGCGTGGACACGTTTGTCGTGGATATGAACCTTTTCCATGTGCACACATTTGCAGGTTGCTTGTGATTTATAGAGGGACAGTTTTATGACTTATTTTTTTGGCACATGCAATTTTCCTCGTGTGTACATCAACTTAGTATGGATTCTGTGCCCAGTTTTATAATTGAAGCTCCTAGTTATATAAGATGACTAGCCTAGAGTAGGTTCTGTTTCTGTTTGAGGGTGAGAGCGAGCTTGTGATTCACACTTTAACTGTCCACCAGAATCCACTTTGCATCTGGTTCTGCGTCTGCGTGGTGGCATCATCGAACCTTCACTCAGGCAGCTGGCCCAGAAATACAACTGCGACAAGATGATCTGCCGCAAGTAAGTAAATCCATCTGTTAATTTCATATAATTGCTGCATTGCTGGCATGATTTAGAGTGAATGGTGCGTTTAAAAGGGGCTGCAGCACTTTTGTCTCACAAGCAGTGTGGACTATAAATTTTTACTGAAGAAAGTAATGAGAAATTACACTGAGATGGTGATGATGGATTAATGGTGCAGTGCCATTTATCCATTTTTTGTCAATATGGTGAAATGATTAAAGGCAGCATATGTGAGTAGGAACACTATTTTACTAACTTTGAAATGTAGTCTGATTAAAATGGCCTGGTGGGTTTTACCTGCTCCATCTTTTCCTGGATAGATGGAAAAGGGCTTAACATTTTGAGATGTGAAATGTTTTACAGATATCCAGGGGTTGTATCACATCAGGATTTAGTTTTGTGTTGAAATGAACAGACATTAACTGCAGAAAGTGTGGTACATATATTTCTAAATTTGCTGTCAACAGAAGTTTGAAAACCTCTTGTCTCTTGAGAATCATTAGGGAGATAAAGTGAGATTTCTTCAGGATGTCTGTTGGTTTAGGATAATGTTGTATATGGTTGACCTCTGACCTCTTGTGTTGTAGGTGCTACGCCCGTCTCCACCCCCGTGCTGTCAATTGCCGCAAGAAGAAGTGTGGACACACCAACAACCTTCGCCCCAAGAAGAAGCTGAAGTAGACATTTGGACTGACTCGGCTGTATATGCCATTTTGTGTTAAAATAAATGGAGGAAAATTCTACTTTGTCTGACTTGCATAATTCAGTTGAACTTTTAAAAGAAAAGCCACTGAAATTTATTTTTCATTTGTTAAAATAAGGGGGTCATCAGCTTGAAGAATTAAGTAGAGAAATCAAAGCAAGTATTCGAGGGGGCACTCCAGCAGTGTTTATTTAAAACAATCAATAAAGGAGCAAGAGTTTTGGCCAAAAAAAGTTAATAGGTGTATAAAATCAGAAGACAGTGCAATGACATGGGCACTTAACTAAAGAATATAGTAGTTTTGGCAACAATGACTTGCTTGAAGTGGTCAGTACTGGAGTTTTGGTAAATGGAAAGTCTGGAAATTGCACAGTATGAGAAGACATCATTATTGTGGAAAAAAAAAATAGCAGCAAAAAAAAAAAATCATTAAAATTTGACCCTCATTGTTTAAAGTTGCACTTTGTATACCATCTTTTTTTCACAGCAGACACTTGTCATTAGATTAGCCACAAGTTGAAATGATGACATCACAATTGCTGCATCTCATTCCAGTTTGTGTGAGTCAGCATGCACAAAGCAGCACATTACTGACACACCTAAATGATGTTAATTACACCTGAGTTATGTGTCTAAAGTTTTAGAAGGAATTCTGGTGTGAAGCCAAGCTGCCTGACATGTTTCAATCAGCACCTGCCCAGGGACAGCAGATAGCTAAATCTGTCACCTGTCAGTTGGAGATGAATGTTGTTTGTGCACGGCCTCTTTAAATAAATAGATGTGCTGAAAAAAAGTGCAACTGTAGAATGCAAAAAAAAAAAAAAAAAAANAAAAAAAAAAAAAAAAAAAAAGCACAAGCAACTTTGCATGACAGTTTTAATGTTAAACGGTTGTATACAAATATAAGGAACTCATGTCTGACATCGTCAAATCCTGTATAAATACCTGCGCTCCTGTAATCTAGGGAGTCTTGGGTAAAACCAAGTGTATGGCCTTGAACTGACACTCCCACTGCTCTACTCATTTCCTCTTTCCTCGTGATGCAGGGCTTCAATAACCAGTCAGACTAAGAAACTTAAAAACTAATCTGAACTAGACAAAGGTTTTCTCTGAGGTAACTGAGTCACAGAAATGTTACATGTGTTGGACATTGAGTGATCATGAACGGTGCAAAAAAACAAAACAATCTGATGGAAAGAAAGTTCTGCATCATACACAAAGTGTGTGTGCTTATTCCAGTTAAAGTGTGTTCAGCATAACAAAATGGTGCTTCTTTGGTACTGCATTCTCTTCTAGTTTGCAACATAGATCGTTTTCCAGAGGCCTTATTCTGGTATATTAAAGGAGGAATCCAACCTCTGATGCTCAAATTTAGATCCCCTGAAGGAGTTAAACTTCTGGTATACCCATGTCCTTTCAACTTGCCTCTTTTGCTTCAGTTCCTACATTTCTCAGAATGCATTTGGACATCCTCCCCATGAACTCCATCATCTTTCTTTCACTGCTACCAAACTTTGCTGCTGGAAGCATCATCACATTATCTATAACTGGACATAAACATCACAAAGTAGTTTTGCAATTGGTGTGACAGCACAACTATTTTGGCAGATATCCAAAGATAGAACATACTGCAATTAAATGGGGACAGAAATCTGATAAAAATCATCACCATCCTCATCGAAACTTGAAAACATAAGACAGAGTTCTCCAATAAGTTGTTAAATCTTAACAAAATAATACTGAAACTGCATGACTTGATACTCATGAAACTGTAATGTGATATAGTTTAAAGACATAAGAGAGATTAAGACTTTTCTATTGTGAATTCTTCCAGTTAAAGGATGTTCTCCCTGTCTCCTGTTCTCTGTGTACACAGGAGCTTCTCATGAAGCATTGAAACTTAATTTGCAGTAATAATATGCTGGAATAAGGCCGTTGTGAAGCAAAGTGTTTCTAGCATTAACTGTGAAGCTCGTGCTGATAAGCCGCTGCCTCTCTACTTTCTTCATGCTTGATAAAAGGCCAGTGCCTGGAAAAGTCATCATCAGAATCCTGTGAAGCTCAAAAGCGCTACTGCTCTTAAAATAGATGATAGACTTTGGAGAGATCTTACCACCAAAAATTACATTTACTATATTCAGGCATCTATGCTAGAAACTTTATTGCTAACACAGTAATGTTTGCTTGTAGCAGCTGGTGTCAGAACTGCCAGAAAATGTCATAACTTGTCAAAATGTGATAAAATGTCAATGTTATTGGACTGAAAATGTAATACAGCCTCTGAACAGCCTACATAAGGGAATTGCAGCAGATTACTTCAACTAATAATTATCTTATAAAAAGGAAACTAACTGGTTTTATCATACATATGACCTATTTCAATTCTTGACAAGTTCTTACACATTATGGCAGTTACTGCATCATCAGATGTTATTCTGCATCCTAACTGTACCTATATTACTGTCATATGAAAAAATCAATAAATCGGGAACAATTCAAATGATCAACAGATACTCGCATCACAAGATCACATCCAAAGCTGACACAAGTCAATTAAGTACCTATTTACGACAATTACTGTCGTTGTGCTTTTTTAACTAGAGTAGTCTAAAGTTGTATACTGCTAAGTAATGCACACATACACACATGCACACACACATACACACAGCTTCACATTCCTTGGCAGGTATAGGATCTGCAGAGCTCATGCAGGGCTCTCTATTCTCTGTGTCTAGGCTGAGCCTCTCTAATGTTATTACTATGGTGGTAAATGTAGTGTTGCGTAACATAGAAAAAAGACAAAGTATAACTTGATCATTTTGTTAACACTGATAAACGTAAACAAAATAAAACTTGGCACATACATAATCAAGTGCAATCCTCAACACAACTCAGCCACATCTAGGGTGGGAAAGCAGCTTCCTGTCAACAGGCCACGTCGATTTTCACTTCAGAGGCTGATCTGCCAAAGTGGCGTGGACAAACTTCCCAGCCAGATCCCAGCTTTTGGCTGGGATCTGTTGTTGATTTCCTACCCTGACTGAGTAACCCATAGATGAATAATAGAGTAAGAGCAGTCCTCATGAAACATTGATTAAAAAGTAGTACACTGGACATCCTCAGAGCAGAGAATGGGAGCAGGCTGTTGCATCTCTGAGCGTGTTGATCTCCTGGCTGGTGTAGGCCAGTCCAGGCTGCTGATGGTAAACTGGAGCTGTTCAGCTTTTCATGTGTCCTTCACCCTGACCAAGCTCCCACAGGTGCATCTCTACAGTGTTTCAGGAAGGATTCCACCAAATCTGACTCAAGGTTGGTATTGTGCAAAAGTAGAAATTTCACTTAAAAGTTCCTTTTTTTTTTTCCGTGTTTTTTTTTTTTTTTTTCAATTACAACATGTAACAGCTCTGCAGGCAGACCTACCACCAATGGCCTAAATACTGTCCAAGCATTTTCCTCTAGACTCTTTCCTACTGTGCACTGTGTTGTCTCAACCTTCCTCCTATCTCAGAATGAGGACTAATCATTAAATTGGAGTAACAATAAAAAGGAGTTGACTACCTGAAATGCATTAAATATAGGTTATTACTACTTTTGCAAAATAGCAAGCTAGAATTTGAGTTAGGAGGAATTCCTCTTAAAAGGTGCTTTGTGCACAGTCTCACATCATTAAATCATTAACTCATTAATATTGTTACATTATCATAAAATAATAATTAATATTATAAAACAAATTCACCTGGTTCAAATCCACCGGCTGAGATTTTGAGAGAAATCTGCTGGGCTGCTTTTGGGGGCAAAACAAGCAGAGGGCACTGTTCTTCCACAGAGCAAATGGAGCTCAAGCTGTCAGGGTTTTTTTGAGGGTGGGTGGGTGGGGGAAGTAGCAGTAGCCAGGCATTTCTATCATACACATGACTGTTTCTGAAAATTATACCAAAGCATCAATATTAATTTGACAATATGCAGATGTGTTTTGCTACACAGCACCTTTAAGAGGTTTCTGCTCCCTCCTCTTTACCTGCATTGATTGTAAAAACAGCTCCACGGAGTTTACCTCCATGGTTCTGTTTTTACGATCAGTGCCATAAGTTCTCCACCATATTGCTTTGACCTTTGCTCTACTGATAAAAACCAAATCAAAGCCAAATGGAGGAAACCTGCACTGACTGTTGAGATGTGGCCCTTGTGCTGCAGTGGTTATTTGTCTATGAATTTTGCCAGGCTCTGTCTCAGGTCGTTCAGGTCACCAATTTTGACATCCAGGACCTCAATTATACGTCGGACCTCAACCTCCGCTTGCTCCCGCTCCTCCTGGCTAGAGGCCAGTGTCTTTTCAGCATTCTGAACCCGATCCTCCAGCTCAGAATTTCGTGTCTCGAGCTCCTGCAGAGACATGCATTTGTCAATAGAAGAATTTTCTGATCTGCTTACAGTTAGATACGTTTTCTGCATTTGACACATTAACATAAGCAACCAATCATATGAATGCCTTTTAAAAGATGTATGTAAATTTTTGTACTAGGGTCATATTGCAACCATTGTTTCCTGCTGATATTTTTTTATGTGTATCCATTAATATGCTAAGCTAATAACGATAACAGCAGAATGAGATGATAATAATGCATGTATGATTAGAACATTACTATTTTTCTCCTTTTATCATTCTCTTTCTAAGGTTTTGGCATGCAGACAGATCACAGTCACTTCTTATCCAAAGTGGGACATTGTACACACATGATGACCATATCTGCAAGAATTAACTGATGAAAACAATATAATGCAACGTGAATGTGGTGCAGCAGCTCAGGAGTGGGTAGAGGTAAAGCAACTCGCTTAAAAGCACTTAGACAGTTACAACCCACTTGTGGAGGCCTGCAGGATTGAATAACAACCTATTCAGCTCTTTTTGAAATGCTTCTAAATGCTCTACTGTAGCTACTAAGAGGTTCCCTTAACAGTTATTTGCTTGAAATCAATTATAGTCACATTTACATGTGCAATTTTATGCTCTATGACATCATTCTGTAAACCCAGCACACCAATAACCAGTTGTTATGAACACCAGGACACAAAAGGTCAGATATAAATATGCAATATTCATAAATAACAACTCCTAAAAATGATAGAGAGACTAATAAAAGTTATGCAATATGTATCAAGTATGATCTCCTGCATTGGCAATGAAAGGCATGGTAATTTGTTTTCTCCTCAAGGTCCTTGCTTCTCCTGTAGTCATTTTCAGCAGCACTGCTAGTGATCTAGAGCTACACTATAGAATCAGTACTTTGATTTTTCCGTTAGTAGACGGTTTGGCTCTGTTTGCTTTGAAGAACAATAGAAACCAGCATGTAAGCCAGTTAGCACTATTCTGAATTGTGTGTGGGTGATTTGCCAACGGGGATGTAACATGATGGAAAAATGCAATACAGATAAAAATAAAGTTGGATACATCCAACACCATCAAACCTAAACTTTAGCTGCTTAGTACAGAACCAATACTAGGCTTTAAAAAAATGAATTCGTGAAGGGCTGAATTGGGAATCACCAACTGGCAAATTATTTATGGTGCCAAAAAGATAGTGGCAACATCCCAATTAAATCAGAACAGCTCCAATTTTCAAGCATGCTCTTTGTCTCAATAATTAGAATGACAGTCTTCATTAAGTGATTTCATTTAAATTATGAAATTAGGGACCAACGCAGAGTTATGGTTTATTAGTACAAGTGCAAAAGAGAAGCAGAAACAACGACATCCTGTGGAGAACAGAGGAAGTGTATTTTTGGGCACAAATTTGTCAAATTCTTGCAGAGATTTTTGCCGTTTCAAAAAATTTTTTTTTTGTGAACATCAATGGGCCTTAATCATATACTTCAAAAATTAGTGACTGAGTCTTAAAATTAAGTGCATGCTGACTTTGCACCAAAGAAAGAAAGAAAGAAAGAAAAAGAAAAAGAAAGAAAGAGAACACCTCAGCTTACCTGGAGTCTCTCCATTGCCTCCTCTCTCTCCTTCTCTAGCTCACCCACATCTGTTTTCTTGCTCTGCAGATTGTGAATTTCCTAGAAACACAGTAAAATTAGTCTGTCACAATGCTGCGTTCAATGCACCCCGCCAACGGAGCGTTCGTGTCGTTCTACCCACTAGTTTCTCAAAGCACTTCTCTCCTCCCAGTCTATTCCTCTACAACTTGCTCTAAAAGAAGCTGAGTCATTTATTGAACATTAGGACTGCAGCTCCACAGGCTGTTGGTAGGATGTGGGACACCTTGATGTTGGCGCAGAGAAAGAGGAGGTTCGGCCCCACAGAGAAAGCTAAATACGCCGCAATGACCTTGCATGACTCCTGCTGCCAAAGTGGAATTTTTCTGAGACGACAGGACATAGGCTGTTATGGTAATGAGGCAGGAGGAAGGTGATTTCGAGGGTTATTTCTGTAATATTTTCCTGATTTATCCAGGGAAAAGCAGATTGTGCTCAGCATGCATTCAATGGATGGCAACATGCCCAAATAAATTATATTAATTAGTAAGCTGTAGGCTGATTATTTTATCTCAAGATTCACTTTGGTACATTCTGTAAGGCTGTGACATTTTATCAAAATTCCCTTCAGCTCAACTAAAATCAACAAGGTAAAAGCGTCACATCCACCACGTCAGCTTTCACTGTTGCTCTGTCAGTGTATCAGCGTGTGCTGGGTTATGTGTGGCACTGTCCCTCCATACTCAGCTTCTCTTTGAACAGTAATATGCAGTTGTATGTTGCTGGGCACTGAGGATTCTGAGTCTCTTACCTGGTCTTTGGCACTCAGCAGAGCCTCCAGTTCCTCCAGTGACCGACCCAGCTCCTCTCTACCAGTCTGACCAGCAGCAGGATGCCCAAGCTGGGCCTCCAGCTCTGCCACCTGAAACACACACACACAAACTTGATATGCATTGGCCAAACTCAGTGGATAACTCATAAGGCATATTACACATAATAGCACAGAAAAATCTGAATATCATTTCAAAATAAGCCTAAAATTACCGTATATACTTGACTATAAGCCGATCTCGACTATAAGCCGACCCCCTGATTCTGATCTGCAAATTTAGATTTTTAAAGAAACCCGCATATAAGCCGACCCACTGAAGTTGTTCCATCTGTTCAGCAAATTACCTGTTTTTTTTCTGAGAATTGTCATAGTATTCCTATGATTTTCTGAAAATAATCCACGGTATGAGTAAACAGTTGATTACCGTAACTGACATTAGCTAACATTAAGTTTTCTGGACTCCTCTTCCTAGTCTGAATCGCATTGATGAAGGTACGGAAAGCTTTACAAATGAGTTTTAATTATCACGGCGCTTATTTAGCTGTGTAATTTCGGTGATTTATTTATTTTTTTTAATAATCGCACCCATTATGTGTTTTCAGTAATTATCCTGTACCTGAGTCGATGTGGACCTGTCTATGTGCTGGACATTCCTTAATACGGAGTTTTGGAATTCCTTAGCCGACCCCCTGATGTTGTCCCATTAATTTATTTGTCTAGCAAATTACCTGTTTTTCTGGGTATTGTCATAGTATTCCTCTGATTTTCTGAAAATAATCCACGTACCGGTAAACATAATATTTATTTCAGCAGCTGATTACTGTAACTGACAAATCATGGCTTATTGGCCGCCACAAATGTGCTGGATAAGATGTTTAGTCAGGAAATACATCATTCTAAGGATGATTTAAACTATTTTATATGGGTGGTGGTAATAGGTAGTATTTCCACCCCTTGAAATTTCGTTCTCTGGGATCCGATTTTAATTTCTTGTGTATAAGCCGACCCCCGATTTGAGTTGTGAAATTTGGTTAAAAAAAAAAAAAAACTTGGCTTATGCTCAAGTATATATGGTACCTTGATTTCTTGAGCAGGTAAACATATACTATAAATATATGTATATGCTGTACATATGCACTCATACACGTTATGACTACTGTTGGAAAGGAGAACCAACACTGTTCGCTGTCTATCCACCCACACACAACTATCCACTCCCCCAACACACACACACACACACACACACACAGCTAGTGAAGTGATTATCACAGCTGATAAAAGCCCATTTCGTCCAAGTTCAATCACAGAGAGTTTTATCAGCATCTATCACTGCTGCTGTGCAATCTACGAATAAATCAGGGACGTCTCCTAGTGTGTTTCCTGCTGTGTACCTCTTAACACATGCACACTCACTCACACACACACACACACACACACACACACACACACACACACACACACACACACACACCACCACCACCAACCATCTGCAGTGCTTCCATGAATAACAGCTTTTAATACCACAGGTCACAATATTGAAAACTCACACCTTATAAACTCCCTTTTTAATTACTAGAGGAATTTGACCTTGTGAAAAATGATAAATATATTTTTTTCTGATGTGACCTCGTTCATGTGTTCATCACATAAATGGAAAAGCCAAACATGCTGTAGCTAAACATACTTTTCAGCCCTTGAAGTTGCAGCATGATGTCATTTCTTGTTAAATCAGCTCTGTTATTTTTCATGGCTCAGAAGCTGCACATTTAGAGCAAAGCAGTAACGCTGCTAGAGTTATTGGTTCAATTCCCACAGTGTCTTGCTTACAACACATGAAAACACTGTGTGTATGTTTACTGGGAGTAATCAGCTTCAGGCAATAATCTGGTTATATCCCAGATGTTCATAGAATTTCTTAATAACTTCATCCATCCATCCATCCATTTTCTAAACCCGTTTGTCCTGTTGAGGGTCATGGGTTATTTTTGAAATTCAACATTGGCTCTGCTGGTGTCTGACATGTTTTTATATCCCCAATCATCTAAAATACAGTGACAATATGTGGAAACATTCCTGTATCCACGTAATGATCATTTATGGAGAATTGCTCTGTAAAAAAAAAAAAAAAAAAANAAAAAAAAAAAAAAAAAAAAAGAGCCAAAAGGTTCAAGAATTTGCTACTTCATTCTTACTCTACACCATGTTTCAGAGAAATATAATAGTTTTTACTCCATTACATTTATCTGTTGGCTCTAGTTGCTAATTCCTCAACACATCGCTGTTGCCAGGTAAAAACATTGTATCCCAGCCTTGTTTTAGTTCGATGATGCAATGCCATTATGATATTAGTTTATGAGTTTTAGAAACAGCAAGATACTGCTGAATTTACTCAATCTGTAGAAGAAAATGTAATCATTCATTTGATCTGAAAGCATAAAAGACTAAAAATTGGTGATATAAGTGATGAACTTTGTAAGACATATTTTGAAATATATGTTATTTCATTCCAAAATATTCATTATTTTTTATTTTGCAGTCTCCAAACTTGGAAGTATATGGTTTTCCTACACTGTTGGGTGAAAAATCTTGTATTCCAAATTTTGGGGAATTCCATTATTTTAACATTTCACTGCTGTTACTTATTTGCTTTTGAAGATGTAGAATTTACTATTATTTCCATCCTGCATTGACCCTTTATCTTTTAACCTTAGTTATTGTAATGTTGGTAATGTACGAATCATCAAAGGTCTTTTGGGGTCTGCTTTCATTGCAGTTCACGCTGGGTAACCACACCAGCTGACTGTCTGAAATGTAAATGTGTGTGAGAGGAGGACAGCTTTCCTCCTCTACATTTCCCTCTCCCCCTCCTTCATATCTCCTCTGCATTTTTACGAGCAATATCAAAGTGGCTCTTTATAGACTCCATGCTAAGCTGTGCCACATGCAATCCAAACCGAGCTTCAGAAAACTACCAGCTAGAGGGGGGAGGGGGAAAGATGGAGTCCACACACACTCGTAGGACTCAACCCCGTCCTATCCGCTCTGGATGTGACAGGCTCTGTCCCCCGAGGCTGGACGATACCACTAACCGCTTCGTCTCCGTGAATACTACCCAAATATATATGAGGAGAGAAGCCTCCAAAAACCTTCTGATGTCTTTGCTAAATTATTTTTTCCTTAGGTCCTATTTAGTTTTAAGACCGACAGGAGATGACTTAACTAATGGCATCCACAAGCAGTGAGTTGAATAAGACATTAATGCAGATGAGGTACGAGAAAAAACTACAATGTGCCTAATTACGTTATTATTATCTATATTCCACTCAGGTGACTTCTGAATTCTTCTAAAAAAATGTTTATTATTATTCATCGTTCATAACATATGGAGATAAGTGGACAAAACCTTAGACAAGTCTTTTTCACCAAGTAGACAGAGCTGTAATTTCTAAATTTTATTTAGCAAAAATGTGCTTGTCAAACCAAAATATTAGCAAAGGAACAAAATGCTAATACATAAAAGTTACCTCAGAATCTATTACCCTTGAACATCATGCTCTCAAGATCCATTAAACCTCCAAAATTTTGGCAGTGGGACATCCTTTTTCACCTTTAGGCAATGGTTCCTGCCTCAAATGAATTACTTAAAAAATATCGAAATGCATAAGTACAAAAAAATATATTTAAGTAGCCAGTAGTGATATGCAAATATGTTACATCCACCTTAAGCAACCACCAACACACTCTGTATTTGGTTGCCAGCAAAACATCAGTCAGCTCAGAAAACAAATGCAGACTCTTTTTGCTGTGGATGAACAGAAACATGGCTGATAACAAGATTGTGACAAGGGAGAAAAACCCAGCCAACCTCTCCTTCTCCAGTAATTTCTCCTTTTCTCTAACTGGGTCAGAGTCGGGGAGGAGGGTGGGTAGTATAGGGTGTCCTGTCCTCAGAAANAAAAAAAAAAAAAAAAAAGAAAAAGAAATCCTCCCTGCCCCCCTCGGTACCCCTGTGCCAAACCCTGGAGGCCTGCTCTACTTCTAGCCACCTGGTTGACTGTGCTGGGTGGTGTGTATGTTTGTGTGTGTGTGTGTGTGTGTGTGTGTGTGTGTGTGTGTGTTGGGGGTTACCTTTCACTTTGACACCTAGAGCTGGATGAAACTGAAATACAGGCAATAAATAAAGGGCCAGTTCTCTGACACGATAACTGTTTCATTGCAGCCTGCACTTAATTCCATCGCACTCAGAAGCTTCGTTAAGCTTGACCACAGCATCATTTTCTCTCTCTAAATTAAAGATGAAATGTCTGTGTTCAGGCTCTGCGATTATCAAGGGAGCCTGTCAAGAGAAATATCCCAAGGAGGGCTGGATGAAAAATGTATCTGCAGTTTGGAATGTACCAAGTCCGAGTGGGGATATTGGCGTGATACTTCTGTGATGTATAAATAAAACAAAGCAACATCTAGTTGTTATATGAGGGGTCATGATGAGGGAACATCAGGAAAATCAGAGAGAAGTGACTAAATGTGAGTTAATTTTCTTCCTCTTACTCCATCTATCCTGTGCAAAAACAATACATATTTACATTAACACATACATACAGTATATGGGTTTGATGAGTTGAGGTAAAATTATAATCCTGATCACATTTCTGAATGATTAGTAAATAAGAATACCAATTATAGTTAATTTACTATTACCCATATATCTACTTTACGCTTTTCCTATCCATTTGTTAATGCATGCTGTGCTGTAAAAAAAAAAAATGTTTTTTTGTTTTACCATTGACCATTTTTTTAAAAATATGAACTTCACATTGTAAAAATTAACATGAAATGATTGACCCAACTGATGAAGATGTCCTACAAAAAAAAAAAACAGACATGATTTGTGACAATTTAATACAGATGTAAATGAGAAAGATTTTTTTAATATTTGCAGAAATATTTCATTCAGTATTAATTTAGGACTGATGTATTACACTTTCTGTAGAAGTCGAGTTGAAAATGATTAACAGCCCTCTACAGGCACAATAGCACTTTTAAGGTGGATTGAGTAAAAAGCAGGTGAATAAGAAAAATCATTTAAATTAAAAACCAAAGAAGTGTGTGCTGTAAAAGTGTCCTGTCAATAACTCAACAGCCACTTTAAAATTTTCTGAGATTTTAGGGGCTAGTCGGTGTGAGAGAGCGGGGCGGAGGGGTTGTGGAGGTGCGAACAGCGACCCCTTGGGAGCTTTCAGGTGATTTACATGAAGCAGATCACAGCATGCACCAGGCCTAATACAGCACCTACATGAATTCATTTCAGTATAGTTAAATAAGGATAAAACAAATATATCCTCCATATGTGGTTTGATGACTTTTCTCTGGGACACCTTGTCTTGAATGATAATTACTCACTTATGTAGCTGTCTGATTCACAGCAGTCACTAGCGCTTCATTTGCAGCAAAATTATGTAAAGAAACAAGAGGGAGCTGTCAAAAGTCATGCAAAACAGTAGCTCCCTGCCAGCAATGCCTGAAAGACATTTAAAGGGCCTCTCTGAACAGCACTAAACTAGTATTTGCTGCAGGGAAGTCACATAGTAAAGTGTCCAGCTTTTGTATACACATGCTAGATTTGTTCACCTGGTCTCTCAGGCGGTCTGTCTCCTCCTGGTACTCAGCCAGCTGTTTCTTCCACTCCTCCACGCTGCTGTTGGCTTCCTGCAGCGCTGCTACCAGCTTGGCGTTGCTGTCCTGCAGGGTGAAGAGCTCAGCCTCCAGGTTCATCTCACACATCGACCTGACAGAGAGATGATACTTCAGAACAGCACAGGATCGAATACTTGTAAGAGTCTAAAAAAAACCCCAAACACAAATGGTCACACTCAGAAAAAAAGCAGCAACAAAACTGGGATGATTAAGAGTCGCCGGTTGATTGATGGTACCATGCAGAACAAAATGTTGTCCTCAGGAAAGATACATCGATAATTCAATAAATATTTACTGAAATCAGATAATTAAATAATTAGCAGTGAGTCGCTGTAAATGTGTAAAATGTGTCGGCTGTGAGGTGTGAAGAGAGGCAGATTTATGATTCTGTGCTTTTAAACTAAGAATATTATGATTTACTGTCAGCTGCACTAAAACCATTTATTCCTGTCTGGAACTGCACTATGTACCAATTCAGTTTATTTCTTCTTTTCCTTTCGGCTTTCCCTTCAGGGGTCACCACAGCGAATCATCTGCCTCCATC
>VXCM01004585.1:0-34420 GCA_014773175.1 Lucifuga dentata | reverse complement strand
CTAAGATCTCGTTGAACAATCTAGTCAAAAACTCTACTGCCACCTCTCCTAGACACTTCCATACCTAACAATAACATCTTTTAAATTTTTGTGGTGTTGTCCATGGCAACATCATTTATATCTGAACACAGAACATCTCATTAATCTTTGTGTGTGTCAGAGGAAATAAAAATACTACCTCCAACACATCTAGCATTAACAAAGATTGTCCCAGCCCCCCCCCCACACACACACACACTGAGTGGGAGGACTGTATCTGTTGGGTTCCTGTTGGTCTGTTTTCTTTGATATACATTCCACACTGAAGACTCCTAACGCAGTGTGAAAGTGGATTTACACTGAGTGGGAGTGAGATTAAAACAGCATAATGTTCATGTGTGTGTTTGAAGTGTGTGTGGAAGAATTTGTGTTTCCTTCATGAACATATGCTTCTTTTCCATGTCTGTGTAAACATTTCAGCACTTCCTGCTGCTGAGGTTGTACAGCTTTAATCTTTTTCAGCTTTAGTTGTTTATCTCAGAAACGTCTTTAGTGGATTCTTTATTTAATGCCTTGAAATTCATATTTTCAAACGTATATATATGTATATATATACAGTATATACTCGAGTATAAGCTGAGTTTTTATTACCAA
Organism: Lucifuga dentata; assembly: GCA_014773175.1. Classification (NCBI taxonomy): domain Eukaryota; kingdom Metazoa; phylum Chordata; class Actinopteri; order Ophidiiformes; family Bythitidae; genus Lucifuga; species Lucifuga dentata. The sequence goes on along the minus strand of VXCM01004585.1, from coordinate 33,787 downwards.
ATGTCACAAAGTAAATCGGGGGTCGGCTTATACAGGAGAAATTCAGATCTGATCCCAGAGAAGGAAATTTCCAGGGTGGAAATACTACCATTACCACTACCATGGAAAATAGTTTAAATCATACCTTAGAATGAGATATTTCCTCACTAAACATCTTATCAGCACATTTTGTGGCAGCCAGTAAGCTCTGTTGTGATTGGTCAAAGACAAAAAGATGGGCCAATCAGAGATGACCTTATAAAAGTGCTGTTTCATCACCGTTACGGTACCGTACATTACACAGAGCAGGACTGGAATGGACTGTTTGGTGACTCAGACGAGGAAGAGGAGTACGGAAAGTTAATGTCAGCTACAGTAATCAGCTGCTGAAATAAATATCATGTTTACCGGTACGTGGATTATTTTCAGAAAATCACAGGAATACTATAATAATACCGAGAAAAACAGGTAATTTGCTGAACAAATAAATTGATGGAACATCAGGAGGTCGGCTTATACATGAGATTGGCTTATACTCCAGTTTTTATGGTAATCAAATTATGACAATCAAAAAAACATACAACTTTGCATTGCAGAACTCCTGAGCCTCCACAAAAATCCTGATTAGGCCTAGTTACAGCCGCTAAATGTTCTAGCGCCAAACAAAACAGTAAAGGCTAAGCGATGACTGCTGGCGTGTCGCCTGCTTCAGTCGATCTGCAGTTTGTTACTTCTGCTCTGAATCAGTGAAAGAGGTTTAACTTTTGCTTCAGTTTGGTTTCACACATTCAAAATGACAAGAGAATTCAAATATATCAGCAAACGCCAAGAGATAACATTCTGCTCAGAAATGTCTGTGGTGCATATCTTCCTACTGATAATCATTTAATCCATAAAGAAGAAAACTGTGACAGCAGAAGCTGAGTCTGACTTCAAGACAGTGTGTGGAAAACCACATGCTGCTTCACATGATGTGAAGAAGGCGTGCTGCCTTCACACACTGAACAGGAGAATGGAGCAACATGCTGACAACATACAAGCACACGCTAACCTGAACACGTGTTCGTCTGAACACGTGTTCAAACAGGAGAGTGGAGCACAGTAACATTTATCTCTCCTTCAGGACATGTATGTTCAGCGGAGGATCACAGAGGAGAAGTGGGTGGAGTTGTAGTTTTGCTGCTGTAACAGGAGCCTGTTATCGCACACTAACACGTCTATTTGACAAACACACATCAGCATGTCTGATATATTATATATATCAGTCATGCTGATGTGTGTTTATATACTATGTACTTTATATTTATATACTATGTTTATATATCTATATATATATACTATGTATGTCGTTAGGTTCTAAAGTTAATGTTAGAACATAAACTCCTACGTTAAAATGTTAACTCCACCTAGAAGTCCTATGTTCTAACATTACATAGGAGTCGGAATGGGAAGGAAATTCTGATCTGTGTATTTAGAAAGCAGCAGCATTGGTGGATATCTGATACATATCTGATTTATTTCCACATATGGAAGTGGCCCAAAACAGATCTGAGAATATCTGATTCCATGTGGCTTTTTACCGTTTACATCTTCAGGAAACGTGTCTGATACGTGTCACATGTGAGCGAAAGATCAGAATCAGGTCACATGAATGTGGTGCAAATGTAGCCTAAGCTGCTCTTCCTCTTAGTATCTGACATTTGCAATGATCTGAGCTCATCCCGCTGCTGGTTATCATCACTGTGCTGGTTATCATCCCGCTGCTGGTTATCATCATGCTGCTGGTTATCATCCCACTGCTGGTTATCATTACACTGCTGGTTATCATCACGCTGCTGGTTATCATCCCGCTGCTCGTTATCATTACACTGCTGGTTATCATCACACTGCTGGCTTACCATCCCGCTGCTGGTTATCATTACACTGCTGGTTATCATCCCACTGCTGGTTATCATTCCACTGCTGGTTCTCATGCTGCTGGTTCTCATCACTCTGCTGGTTATCATCACTCTGCTGGTTATTATCCCGCTGCTGGTTATTATTATGATGCTGCTGGTTATTATCACACTGCTGGGTTCTCATCAGGCTGCTGGTTATCATCATGCTGCTGGTTATCATCCCACTGCTGGTTATCATTACACTACTGGTTATCATCATGCTGCTGGTTATCATCCCACTGCTGGTTATCATCACGCTGCTGGCTTATCATCACGCTGCTGGTTATCATCCCACTGCTGGTTATCATCACTCTGCTGGGTTATCCTGCTTCTGATTATCATTACTCTGCTGGTTATCATCACGCTGCTGGTTATCATTACACTGCTGGTTATCATCACGCTGCTGGCTTATCATCCCGCTGCTGGTTATCATTCCGCTGCTGGTTATCATCCCGCTGCTGGTTATCATCACGCTGCTGGTTATCATCACTCTGCTGGTTATCATCCCGCTGCTGGTTATCATCACTCTGCTGGTTATCATCACGCTGCTGTGTTATCATCCCGCTGCTGGTTATTATCACTCTGCTGGTTATCATCACGCTGCTGTGTTATCATCCCGCTACTGGTTATCATCATGCTGCTGGTTATCATCCCACTGCTGGTTATCATTATGCTGCTGGTTATCATCATGCTGTTGGTTATCATGCTGCTGGTTATCATCATGCTGCTGGTTATCATCATGCTGCTGGTTATCATCAGTCTGCTGGTTATCATCATGCTGCTGGCTATCATCATGCTGCTGGTTATCATCAGGCTGCTGGGTTATCAGGCTGCTGGTTGTCATCCCGACCACATGTTGCTGAAATAAACCCAGACCACACTCTGACATCACCAGATGTTCTGATCAGCATTTCAGCATGTGTTTCATTACTCATTCGTTTCTTAACATTCTGCACAGTCCACAGCTGATTTATCTGGTTATTAGCAGCTTACCTCAAAACCTACTTAGCACATTTCATTGACATTTGGTTAAAGTTTTGGTTTGGAAAGCGCCACCATGTGGTATGCATAAAGTACCTTATGGTGTGGCTCTCAAGTTCTGAACCCTGAAGCCAACCTCAAATGAATCTATCAGTAATAGGCCATGCCCATTTGTGCCAAAATCAATTTTGTGCTGTTCTGAAGTTTATTCACCAACAAATTTTATCCAATTCTCTTCAAATTAGGTCCATAGCATGTTTGATTAGCTCCTTAAAGTTATTAATTTGCTTTTTTGATATGTCACACTGTTTTCTATCAAATTCTTATAGGTGAGGCCTATTTGACATGCTGTCAAAATTCTTGAATACACTGTGTAATCAGGGGTTGAAAAGGGATTTTGATTGTGTGGAACAGATGTGCTGCAGATCACCATGTCATCAGCTGTGACAACCTGATTCTGATTGGCTGGCAGAAGCCTCCATATTTTCAGCAATTCAAGTGCAGATCGTCTAATATTAGCAGACTTAACTAATTTTTTAAACTTTCTTATTTTATGTTTATAGCGCGCGCGCACACACACACACACATACATTCTTGTCTGAGTAGAGTGTATGTGCTCCCAAACCCACAGTGTCTCTTTCATTTCACCAGTTATTTTGGTGATTATTTTTACTTAAAAACATGTGGTGAGGACGGGCTGTTAGATGAAGATGAAGAGAGAGAGAGAGAGAGAGATACTACCTCTCTCTCNTCTCTCTCTCTCTCTCTCTCTCTCTCTCTCTCTCTCTCTCTCTCAGTCTACTTGGTACATAAAGAGCATTTAAGACAGATCCAATGGTACATTTTACACATTTTCGTGCTGCTTCTATGCAGCCTGATCATTTGGATCTGGCTGCTGATGTGTTCCAGCCGTTCGACTTTTCAGCGCTGCTACCTGACAGTTCAGGAAGATGCATTCATACACCGTCTGTTAGACATACATATGGGATAAAAAGGATCCTAATTGTCTCAACCAGGTTTGGTGGACAGGGTGGGTAAAAGCTAGTCGTCCAACAACCTCGAAGGTCCCGTCACACAGTTCCGGGTCAGTTTAACCCTTGTGTCTAATTACAACCACACTTGCACATATCAGCTCTGAGTGATCCTGGAGCACTGGTGACACTACAGCAGTCCTTAGCTACATTTACATGGTCCATAAGTAATCAGATTAGATGTCAATCCGATTAAAACTGCCTCATGTAACCACGTCAATCTGAATAAATGGAGTGAATCTGAATAAAATTCTACTCTGGTTGAAGGGGGTGGTTACACCTTTTAATAACCTGATCAAAGACCATGTAAACGGTACACTGGATTGCTGTCCACGGTAGGAACTTTGTGCACACGTGTGTTATGTGAGTAATGACATGACGCTTCACATACGGCACAGTTTGAGAAAAATGGTGGTTGTAAAGCAGAGCTGGTCGATGGCGGAGAAACATTCCTACTTAATGTTCTCAAGGAATTAAAAACAGTCAAAAGGCTGGNTGGTCGATGGCGGAGAAACATTCCTACTTAATGTTCTCAAGGAATTAAAAACAGTCAAAAGGCTGGATGGACACGCAACAGGTCCATCTTTGACACAGGCGTGATTCTCAGAAAAGCTGGATGCAGAATTGTGCACATGTCAGAGATGTGCAATGCATTCTGGGATTGATCCACCGAATACTTTAGATTGTATTCCTGGGATATTCCTATACTCTCACATCAGTCTGATGACTTTGTTCAGCGTTCATGTAAACAGCACGTTCCGAATTATCAGTCGGAATGACATTCTGCCTGACAAAAAAGTTACCATGGAAACATAAAATCCTCAGACAGGATTTAGGGATTCTCTCAGCCAATCAGAATTATCACCTTACACTGCAGATTTCATACACTTTCTGTGATTAAACGAACATATTTAGAGGAAGTGCAGCTGAGATGGAGGTATGAATTCTTTACGTGATAACTAATTTCATATCTGCTTAGTACTAAAATAATTCTTGGAATAGTTGATAAATAAATGATAATAAAATATTTATTGCTTAGTCATTTAAGTAAAATGGCAAAAAATTGTTCAGTATGAGAGTGAAAAGCTTCTATCTGGAATTTTTTTGGGGATTTGTGTTATTTTGACGGGGTTCATCCTTCACCATGAGGACTTTTGATACTTGAGTACATTTTTACTCAGGCTAATACTTATCGCAAGACTTCTACTTGTACTGTAGTATTTTACTGTGACTGAACGTATTTCACACCAGTGAAAACCTCTGTTCCTCTGGAGAAAATCAGCTTTATGTGGTGAATTTGTTGTATAATGTTTGTATGAGATGTGAGACTTAAAATGAGAGGATTTTATTTTATTTTTTTTCTTCACAGCAACAGGGTAGCTCGTCTGTGCCGGGTCTGTTTGTTCCCTGGTGAACGCTGATTACCACCACAGGTAATGCAGCCTGCTGGTCCAAATTGGTCCCTGCCAGAGACCAAACAACCCCGGATTACAGACTTTCTCTGATTAGTCTCATTCTGAAGACATTTTGGGCCAGATTCATAAATGGTAGCACATGATTTATTGGGCTGATAAGGCCAAATATTATCAGACTATTGTCAGAGAGGAAGAGGAGGAGTCACGGATGTGTTTTGGGAGAGAGTTCCAGAGGGAGGGGGCAGCAATGCCCTGTCTCCCCAGGGTTTGTGATTGGTTTTGCATCGTCAGGACAGGAAGTTGCTGTCAGTAGAATGGAGGGAGTGGCTGGGAGAGTGAGGGTGGAGGAAGCCAGGTTGTGGAGAGCTTTATAGTAGGTGATGACTTGTTATTTAATTAAGACTAGTTTCATTCAGTCCTCAGCAGTCCTGGGGTTGGGGGAGGGGAGGGTGAGGAAGGTTGAGGCTACAGCTCTGGGAAAAAAGTTTATCAGTTTAAGTTTGGGTTATGTCCTTAGCGATGCTGTTAGCTTTCTTATGTAGTCAGCTAGCAGAAATACTCTCCAAGTTTGGCAGATCAGCTGCGATGACCCACTCAGCTGCTTTCACCACTGTATGTAGGTCTGTGCGGGACTCTGTGGGTCTGTTCAGGTCTGTGCGGGACTCTGTGGGTCTGTGCAGGTCTGTACGGGACTCTCTGGGTCTGTGCAGGTCTGTGCGGGACTCTGTGGGTCTGTGCAGGTCTGTGTGGGTCTCAGCGGTGCAGCCAGATTTGGGACAGGATGCTCTCGATGGTTCTCCACTAGAAGTTTATAAGGAGTTGGTAGTTGAACTTGTTTCAGCTTCCTCAGGAAAAACAGCCTCTGCTGGACTTTTTTCAGCAGGTGGAGGTGTTCAGAGACCACGTCAGACCTTTTATTATGTACACGCCAGGAGCTTAAAGCTTTCCACCCTTTCCACCTCCTCACCATGTATGTGGATGGGGAAGTGGGTGGTCTTGTTTGATCTTTGAAGTCTACAGTGATCTCCTTTGTCTTGGTGGCGTTAAGGACCAGGATGTTGTTTGAACACCACCCAGCCAGATGTTGCACCTCCTCCCTGTAGGCCATCTCCCTGTTGTCTGACTATGGTGTACCATCTGCAAACCTGACCACAGTGTTAGTGAAGTGCAGCATGGTGGAGAGGCTGAAGAGGATCGGGCTTGGCACACAGCCCTGTGGGGATCCTGTGTTCAGGATTAGGGTGGAGGAAATGTGTTGGCCAATCCTGACACTCTGAGGTCTTGAAGTCCAGAATCTGGGAGCAGAGTGAAGGTCTGAGGCCCAGGTTGCTGAGTGTGATGAGTAGTTTATGGGGAATCACTGTGTTGAAGTATTTCTGAAGCTGAAATCAAGGAATAACATCTGTACGTGTGCGTGGGGTTGCTGCAGGGTGTTGATGCTGTGTGGAGTTGTGTGGAGTGGAGACTGCGTCATCTGTGGATCTGTTCTTCCTGTTGGCTGAAGGTGTTGGTCCAGATCACGAGGGAATGATGGTTTGGTGTGAGAGAGTGAGTGTTAGAGAAGAAGCCTCACTGCTGGCTCCTTGGGTCCAGGCGTGATGGTGGCAGATTTGAGAAGGGTGGAGGAGCAGCCTGCTGTAGCGAGAGGTTGGATATGTTGGTGAAGACCTCTGCTAGCTGTCAGCGTGTTCTTCCTGCTGGGTGGAGGAGAGGTGTCGGAGAAGCCTGATCCTCCTCAGGTGGTGCGATGAGAATGGCAGCTTCACTGTGGAAACAGGCAAAACAAACTGGCTCACAGCATCAGGGACAGCAGTGTTAGTTTGCTGCATTATAATCTGTTATTAACTTTATCCCCGTCCACACAGTGGGAGTTGTTGCTTCGGAAATGCTCCTCCGTGTGCTGTTTGTACTTGGCGTCCCTGATGCTCCTCTTCAGGTTTCTCCGGGCGCCCCTGCACGTCCACAGATCTGTAGACACGTTTATTTGAAGCTTAATATCACATCAACATCTCAAAGGGCTTTCCAGACACACATTAAGGGTTCCCGACCCAGACTAAGCTCTCTGAGCAGACACGGGAAAAACTCTTTAAAAACCTTGTTACATAAGGAAAATGAAGAAAGCTCAGGAGAGAGATTGCCTCTCCTCTCGACAAGTGTCTGCACACAAAGAGCAAAGCTACATGCTGCATCACCTTCTCTCAGCACAATCCCTGCACTGACATCCAGCACACTTTTGTGAACGTCTCAGTGCAAAAGTTGATGCAGGATAGAACTGATGAAGTTTATTCCAAACTGATCACAGTCTTCCAGTACAGTTACACTAATAACAGCTGAATTATACTGTGCAATTACAAACTTAATTCAGAATTAAACTGACTCAGTGTTAATATAGCGTATCTATCCGCCTGGTTGACTGAGAATCTCCATCTGATTTAGTCAGGCATGCTGTGTTCCTCCTGCGGTCTGAGCGTACCAGGTAAATACCTGACACGTGCTGCTGATAAATGCTGCAGCAAATCAATATTTTTCAATTATTATACATATTCACAAACACAAACAAAATTTTATTCTTATATGCTTTGCTTTTTATCAGTATACGTGCTTATTGTAAGTCTTATTTACTAACCTTCTGCATGATTTTTACAGTGTGTCTGATTTGTGATTTGATAATCTGCATAATTTGATTATTTTGTTTATAAATTAGAAAAAAGAGGATTAAAGGACCAAACTGGCCATTTTACATGTTTGAGCCTAATATATTCAATTTTCATACACATAAAGTTACTGACAATCATTTCCCAAAGCATACTACTGGAACGGTGAATTAAAAATGTTTTTCCTACCTTCCAGACCTCCATTGGTTTCAGTTCATTCTGCTATTAAAATCAACTTGTTGATACTGTAAACGTTCTTGGGATAGGTAATCCATCATCACCAACAAGACGTGTATTCAGGTTTTTTTAGAAGTTATGTAATTTTAGTGTTTAAGCTCAATAAAAAGCGTGGAGTGAATGTATGCCTCCACCGGGGAATATAGTCCCAAAAGAAGACCTGTGTTTATGGAAAAATTTAAAGGACCGTGACTTCATAAGGCTGTGTAACTATTAGCAGGAGAAACATGGATTTTTAAGGTGGGTGTATCACTTGAATATTTGATTTTGGAAGATTAAGAGATTTTGCAAAATATCAGGAAAGCTGACAATCATTTCTTTGGGAAATGATTGTCAGTAATGTAACATGTATGAAAATTGAATATATTAGGCTCAAACATGCAAAATAGGTGGTATGTTTCCTTTAAAGAAAAAAGTGGGCATTGGGTGCCCCCCACCCATCTTCTTTCTCATCCTCCTCCTCACTGTTTTTGAGGCTTTGTGTTTTACAGCTTTTGCCATAAACGTCCAGATTTGGCCAAAATGACGTTAAACTCTGAAGGATTACCTGTTGTTTTGTTGCTGCTTGGAGATCTAATTATATAATTACATAATTTTATTTATTTTATTTGTTGACTTTTGCTATAGAAGCTCAGGCTCTGCTTCTCTTTAAATAATTGAGCGAAGTTCCCAATTAAGCCACGCAGCAGGCAGGAAGGAAGCCCCCTGGTGGTCGCTTCATTAATAATACCAGCTGACATTTGTGTCCCCAGAAAAATGTCAGGACTGAACTATTCATTTACAAGATGTTAAAGGAACACGAGACTCTCAGCGGCTAGGAAAGCAGAAAGACGAGTTCATTTTAATACAGTCCAATTCAGCAGCTCCATGATTAAATACTGACTTTATGAAAGGAATCATTTTCACCCGTGTCAGAGGATGATTAGCTCAGTTTGATGCTAAAGCTGCAGCAGCAGAAGAGTCACGGCTCAGCGTTTCTCTCCTTAAATTCAGTTTCAGCGATGAGCCGTCAGCCGCGGCGCTGAGGCCTCATTGATCTGGACTCACAGGAGACCTGGACCCCAACAGGCCCACAGTGGCCACCGACCTTTAGGAAGCTGAGCTCCCACTNCACACACACACACACACACACACACACACACGCTGCAGTGAGTTAAGTCTCATCTGTGTATATGCCTCCTCCTCCTTCTCTTTGCTTTTTCAGGGCCTTGTTTTTATAATAAATGTTCAGATTTTGCCAAAATGATTCAGACTCCAGAGGATTACCTGCAGAACTGCAGCCTTGTTGTCGTGTTGTAGATTCGTTTGTTTGTTTATTAAAGCGGCACACTGAACAGTGATTGTGCTGTGCACGGTGAGTGCAACACTGACTCTTCCATTTAACTAGGCCTGGGCGACAGGACTTAAAAATAAAATCTTTTATTTTTTTCACACTTTTGAACGATTCTTGATTTTAATCTTGATTTTTGTTTTTCTCTAAACTAAGTTAAAAAGAAGAAAGATTACGCCATAATTCAAGTAAGTACTTATTAAAATAATAATAACAAATAATGATACTTTTAAATAAAATTGTAGGGCTTTCCAAACAAAAACCTTCAAAATAAAAGGTTTTTACAGCGATGTCCAGCCTGTCTGCTGCCTCTGGCGTGATGCTCTGACATGTTACAATATTCCACGTATGAAGACCCTCTGATCAGACGCCATGACACTGGAACATGCAGCAACGCTTTTTCGCTGCAGATCTACATCTCGCAGTGCTGCATTGCTGCCACTCAGCTGCGTGTTTCTGTCACAGCTGCTGCTGCTGCTTTAGCAGCTGCAGCTCCTACAAACTTTACAGACCCGTTTGCTCCGCGCTGTGAAGAAAAACTTGAACCACTGACTGTTAGCTTTTTTAGAAACGAGCTCATCTTCAGTCAAAGAGGTTTTTTTTTTTTTTTTTTNGTTTTTTTTTTTTTTTTTGGCATCGTGACACGTCTGACCTGCTGAAAGCTTCGTGGGCGTGGCATCAACCGACGTGATGAACGATTAATTGGTAGGTTTAACGAGCACAAAATGGGCTCGATTGATGGAGAGCGACTTGCTGCCACATTTCCCCCGTTAAAAATAGTTAGATATTAGGTTGTTTTTTTTTTAAAATCTTGATTTTTGTGATTCAGCCATTTCACATCATGCCAAAACATAAAATCGAATTAATTGATTAACTTGATTTATCACCCAGCCCTACATTTAGTATTTTATCATCTGCTGAAAGCTCAGTGTGTGTGAGAGTCAACGAGGCAACATCACGACGGGCTGATGAAATTCTGTTTGACTTTGGATCAGCAGCAGAGTAAGGTCTGTAGTTTAGATGAAAATCTGCACACAGTCTGAAGTTTGCAGCTTGAGGTTTCATTAACACGGTGTTCACACACAACTCCTTTTTTTAACCTGTAACCCTCTGAGATGCCACACTTCCCAAAACAGGCTTTCAGCGCTGTGGAGGCTGCACTTCAGCTTTTCACATTAGCACTCTGTGCTTCAAGCTCTTCTTTTTTAATAACTGACCAATCACAGCGAGCAGAATAGACTGGTGCTACTGGAATGTGACTCTGTGGCCCAGATTCATAAATGGTAGCGCATGATTTACCGTGTCTACGAAGGCAAATATTGTCACGTAACCACATTCCCTCGTTCATAAACGTCTGTTAGCAGCATGTTTTAGCATTTTCATTGAAAGCGGCGTTATTGTGTATTTCCTTATTTACATGTCGGGAAAAAGATTCATAAAACACACTGACACACTAAAATTAAGACGTGTTTCATTCTGGTCATAAATTTCAGCGGTATGAAATCTGGGCGACATTTAAACTGTATTTGCCTCACGTCTTAGTGATCAATAACTTTGATAGATAAACTCAGCTGGGCAGTCAGTTCGTAAATGGTGAGTTTTGATCTGATCTCACACACGTTCTGGTGGCATTGAGCTTATTCATAAAGCCTCATCTGCACNACACACACACACACACACACCACCCTCCGCTTCCGCCAACATCGCTTATACACTACAGAGGTTAATATAAGCGTTTACATGTTATTTAAGTGTAAATCTATTAAAACATGGAATAATTTATGTTTCTTTGCTGGCTTAATGTGTTGATGTCGATTTAAAACCAGATGAATCAGGATAAATCATGATTCTAAATATGCAGCAGCTCATTAACACACTGATCTTCATTGGTTTTCACCTGAGACTCACCTGACAGCAGTGCTACCTTAATGTGTCACAATGCTCTGATTAACGTAATGAAGCTTTGTGGATGAGCTTCAGTTATCAGGGCGTGTTTTTAGTGTGACCCTGCATACTTGGTGTGATTTTTTTTTTTTTTTTTTTTTTTTTATGCATATGACTCGTGTCTCTGTAGCAGCGACAGCAGACCCCAGCAGGAAGCAGACACGCTGCTATGCCATCTATTACCACCAGGTGGTGACGGTGCTTCCCTGGGCTGTCTGATGGTGCTGATGACAGGTGATCAGCTGATCCAGCAGGGGAAGCCGAAGACATTGGTGGCCTTCAGGAGGCAACATTGAAATAGAGTGTTATGTAGCCAGGAGCTCGGAAAGCTGGATCAGCTGTTGTTTCAGACTGATGGTTCAACCAAAAATATTCACATTTCTATCTGACACTGTATTGGTGTAAATCTTATCTTTTAAACAGGGTCATGAATTCAACCAATTTTAAGGAATTTAAATTTATAGTACTTATTATTTTCTGTCTTTGTTTCTCTGTGTAGACATCACTTAAAATTTGGATATATATTTCTGCTGTTACACTCATCTAAAGCCCAGTTATACTTTCAGCGTACTCATCTGTTTACGTCAGAGGATGTACACTTAGGCCTCTGTCATCCGCCTACCTCCAATTTTTTGTGATGGTCGCTACACTAAGCTAAGCTACGCTACGCTGTGCTAAGCTACACTATGCTAAGCTACGCTGTGCTAGTGCTACTGTGCATGTGTGGAAGCAGACTCCAGAATGTAGCATAACCAGAACCTGTACACGTCTGCTGGATGAGTCTGTATCTGCTGCTATGTGCATACATGTCCATTAGGAAGTATTAAGTAGCCTGAAAGAGGACTCATCTCTCTCTCTCTCTCTCTCTCTCTCTCTCNTAAGTAGCCTGAAAGAGGACTCATCTCTCTCTCTCTCTCTCTCTCTCTCTCTCAGTAGAAGTGTAACAGCAGCACATGTCTTTTCTGGCTCTCTGCTGTTTTGTCTTCCGTCTCCTTCCCGTGACTCTGAGATTTTCTTCCATGTTGTTACTCTTGCTGCTCCTTTGTGAATTCTCTCCATCTGCTTCCTGTTCGCGCTCGCCAGCGTGTCGCTCTGCGGAGGCGGCAGCGCTCACAACACAGCCGAGCTGCCAACAGGCTTCATCTGCTGACTTCCTGATTGATTGCTGATTTTCTGCTGGCTGTGGGTTTAGCGTCCTAACAGCAGGACGGTGGTGTGGGGTTTGACTTTCACACACACCGTCTTGCGTTGGCAGTAGAAGTTTTCACTTTTGACACGATCTGAAACACACGTACCACCTTAACCCAACATGCATCAATTCATTTTCAAAAAAAACAGACTCAACCTGAAATAGCCCCGAGAATAATTAGACCCGATCCAAAATTGGTCGACCCCAACAGAGAGAGCAACACCAACACCAGGCGGGTTTTTGCTAGGACTGTCACCATGTCAGATATTCACTATGCAATTATCCTGGCCAAAAGAATTCAGGATAATGAGAATATCGTGATATCTATAGAAAATCTGGAGAAAAATAATAACGTTGTCATTCAAATTCATCTTTAACTTTGTTTATTGTGTGTTTAGTCTGTTTTTTTAGCCTGTATTTCATTGGGCGAGGGAGACAAAGTGAGAACAGAAAGAAACGGAAATGATTTAAGAGGCGCTGCATTATTTACACGATATTATCATGTGTGTATTATTAACATGATATCAGTATTTCATTTTTTAAATATCACGCTTATCGTCAGTACCAGTATATCATGACATGCCTAGTTTCCACGTACTTACCTTTATGCACGTTTTGAAAAAGCCCAGATATTAACACAGGAAATGTGCATAAACTCCAAAATTTGCATAAAAAATGTATGTGCATTGTGGATTAGCTGATGTTTCACATAAGACATAATGTGATTAAAGCTGTTGGAAACGGTTTATTCACATTTACCGTATATACTCGAGTATAATCCGAGTTTTTATTACCAAATGTTGCAAAGTAAATCGGGGGTTGGCTTATACACGAGAAATTCAGATTTGATCCCAGAGAAGGAAATTTCCAGGGGTGGAAATACTACCATTACCACTACCCATGAAAATAGTTTAAATCAGACCTTAGAATGAGATATTTCCTGAATAAACATCTTATCAGCACATTTTGCGGCGTCCAGTAAGCCCTACTGTGATTGGTCAGTTACAGTAATCAGCTGCTGAAATAAATATCATGTTTACCGGTACGTGGATTATTATCAGAAAATCACAGGAATACTATGACAATACCCAGAAAAACAGGTAATTTGCTAAACTAATAAATAGATGGAACAACATCAGGGGGTCGACTTATACACGAGATCAACTTATACTCCAGTATATACGGTAATGATGATGTGACAATCTCTGTGGCGTGTTTCCGCTCCAACCACACAACAAGCACCTGCCGAATGATGGGTGGCCGCACCTTTCTTTACAAAGTCCTGATGTCCATCTGCTGCAGGAAGAGCCGGGACGTGCGAAACAGGACGTGCTGCGTATGTGCAGCAGTATTTGTTGTGCCTCTGCCAGGCAGTGTTACCTGATGTACCGGCTCTTTAGTTTTTCACAAATGGCCTGACATAGTTGACAGTTGTTTTACTCGGCACAAGTGGTGAGTGGTGGAAACACACTGATCAGTTGACACAGGAGTTTGGTAGCTTGAAGCGAGTGAAAAGTCTGATCATAGCACAAAACTCATCAAAGGTGCTCTGACACTCTCATGCTTCATGCTGTGGAAGAGCTGCTCTGAGCACTGCGTTTCCATGTGTACAGCTGGTGTTGGATCCAGCAGCAGCCGCTTCAGCCCTCATAAAACGCTCTCTTGGCTGCACTTAATAAAGCCATGTAGAACTGGTTAAGGACTGTAATAAAGCTTTCATTGCAGCTCTCCATTTCTGTCAACAATTGTTTATGTAGAATTAAATCACCTCTGAGATGATTCACATCACATGCACCAATTTGCATTTTTTTATTTGAATATTCAGAAATGTGCATAAAACATGCAAAACACCTGGATGGAAACCCACCTAGCATGATGCTCCATCAGTTAAAGGAACCATACCACCCATTTTGAATGTGTGAACCTAATATATTCAATTTTCATCCATGTTACATTACTGACAATCATTTCCCAAAGCATACTACTGGAACAGTGAGTTAAAAATGTTTTTCCTACCTTCCAGACCTCCATTGGTTTCAGTTCATTCTGCTATTAAAATCAACTTGTTGATACTTGAAACATTCTTGGGATAGGTAATCCATCATCACCAACAAGACGTGTATTCAGGTTTTTTTTAAAAGTTATGTAATTTTAGTGTTTAAGCTCAATAAAAAGCGTGGAGTGAATGTATGCCTCCACCGGGGAATATGGAAAAATTTAAAGGACTGTGACTTCATACGGCTGCATAACTATTACTAGGAGAAACATGGATTTTTAAGGTGGGTGTATCACTTGAATATTTGATTTTGAAAGATTAAGAGATTTTGCAATCTATCAGGGAAGCTGAAATACGGTTTTATCCTTTGGGAAATGATTGTCAGTAACGTAACATGTATGAGAATTGAATATATTAGGCTCAAACATGCAAAATGGATTATGGTCCTTTAAATATTACAAATCTTCTCACTGTGTTGTGGCTGCTCAGGCTCACTACTTATCAGTCAACCTTTTATTAATTTAGCCTTTCGACAGAATATGAGTCGGTGTCTGAAGACAATTTAAGTTTGAGACAAAACGCCAGGTTAAGATTAATACAGTTGTGTGTTGGTTGAGAAGATAAGTCACTTACTAGTAAAAGATAACCTGATTACTGAGGACGACAAACACAGCACAAAGAGAAGACGAGTTTCCTCTGCTGCTTTAAACCGCTTCACTCTGCAGAACGTCCAGGAGAAGTTTCTGTCTGCAGACCAGCTGATTTCTGTCTTCCTGAGGTTGAGCCGTAACGTCTGAATAAGTCTGGACAGGTTCAGGAAGTCCTGTCTGTCCATCAAACACACTCACATGTCTAAGCAACCGCATGACATTTGGTCCTGACATTCGTGGTCTCCAGAGGATAAGTCTTAATGACTTTGGTGATCCACTGACTTTTAATCCACAGATGACAGATTCATTCATCAAACCGTTTCTGATGACAACATAACTCAAAAGTTGATTAGCATATCAGGTGAACTCATCTGATAAGATGGCGGCGGCAGTATCGGCCTGAAGAATCCAGTATCAGTCAGGCTCCCATCACTCATCAACTAAACAGCTGAAATCTCTCTCTCTCTCTCTCTCTCTCTCTCTCTCTCTCTCTCTCTGGTGCAGGGTTTCTTGAAGAGCGAGCGCGTTTCTCGGATGGTTCAGAGCGGCGGCTGTTCAGCCAACGACTTCCGCGAGGTCTTTAAGAAGAACATTGAGCGCCGCGTCCGCAGCCTGCCGGAGATCGACGGCCTCAGCAAAGAGACGGTGCTGAGCTCGTGGATCTCCAAGTACGACGCCATCTACAGGGGAGACGAGGACATGCGCCACCAACCCCAGCGGGCTCACCTGAGCGCGGTGTCTGAGCTCATCCTCAGCAAGGAGCAGCTGTACGAGATGTTCCAGCAGATCCTGGGCATCCGCAAGTTTGAGCACCAGCTGCTGTACAACGCCTGTCAGGTGATGCATCTGACCGGAGGTGTCAGAGACCATGTGTGTGTGTGTGTGTGTGTGTGTGGTCACAGCAGATGAGGCTTAATGCATAAGCTCAGTGTGTGTTCAGATCAGATCAAAACTCACCATTTAAAAACTGACTGATCAGCTGAGTGAGTTTATCTATCAAAGTTATTGATCACTAACACACGTGAGGTAAATACAGCTTAAACGTCGCCCAGATTTCACACTGATGAAATTAATGACCAGAATGAAACATGTCTTAATTTTTAAGATGGTGTTTTTTTTATTAATCTTTTCCCCGACATGTAAATAAGGAAATATTGTAACGCCTGTTTGTGTAGTTGTGTTTTTTATTTGTGTTTATGTGTTTGTGTGCTGTAGCTTTATTTTGTGTAGTTGTGTTTTTTATTGTGTTTATGTGTTTGTGTGCTCTAGCTTTATTTTGTGTAGTGTTTTTTTGTTGTGTTTATGTGTTTTTGTGTGCTGTAGCCTTATTTTGTGTAGTTGTGTTTTTTATTGTGTTTGTGTGCTGTAGCTTTATTTTGTGTAGTTGTGTTTTTTATTGTGTTTGTGTGCTGTAGTTTTATTTTGTGTAGTTGTGTTTTTTTGTTGTGTTTATGTGTTTGTGTGCTGTAGCTTTATTTTGTGTAGTTGTGTTTTTTTGTTGTGTTTGTGTTTGTGTGCTGTAGCCTTATTTTGTGTAGTTGTGTTTTTTTATTGTGTTTGTATGCTGTAGTTTTATTTTGTGTAGTTGTTTCTTTATTGTGTTTATGTGTTTGTGTGCTGTAGCTTTATTTTGTGTAGTTGTGTTTTTTTATTGTGTTTGTGTGTTTGTGTGCTGTAGCTTTATTTTGTGTAGTTGTGTTTTTTTGTTGTGTTTGTGTTTGTGTGCTGTAGCCTTATTTTGTGTAGTTGTGTTTTTTTATTGTGTTTGTATGCTGTAGTTTTATTTTGTGTAGTTGTTTCTTTATTGTGTTTATGTGTTTGTGTGCTGTAGCTTTATTTTGTGTAGTTGTGTTTTTTTTTTTTGTTTATGTGTTTGTGTGCTGTAGCTTTATTTTGTGTAGTTGTGTTTTTTTTTGTGTTTATGTGTTTGTGTACTGTAGCTTTATTTTGTGTAGTTGTGTTTTTTTGTTGTGTTTGTGTTTGTGTACTGTAGCCTTATTTTGTGTAGTTGTGTTTTTTATTGTGTTTGTTTGCTGTAGCTTTATTTTGTGTAGTTGTGTTTTTTATTGTGTTTATGTGTTTGTGTGCTCTAGCTTTATTTTGTGTAGTTGTGTTTTTTATTGTGTTTGTGTGCTGTAGCTTTATTTTGTGTAGTTGTGTTTTTTATTGTGTTTATGTGTTTGTGTGCTCTAGCTTTATTTTGTGTAGTGTTTTTTTGTTGTGTTTATGTGTTTTTGTGTGCTGTAGCCTTATTTTGTGTAGTTGTGTTTTTTATTGTGTTTGTGTGCTGTAGCTTTATTTTGTGTAGTTGTGTTTTTTTGTTGTGTTTGTGTTTGTGTGCTGTAGCCTTATTTTGTGTAGTTGTGTTTTTTTATTGTGTTTGTATGCTGTAGTTTTATTTTGTGTAGTTGTTTCTTTATTGTGTTTATGTGTTTGTGTGCTGTAGCTTTATTTTGTGTAGTTGTGTTTTTTTATTGTGTTTATGTGTTTGTGTGCTGTAGCTTTATTTTGTGTAGTTGTGTTTTTTTGTTGTGTTTATGTGTTTGTGTACTGTAGCTTTATTTTGTGTAGTTGTGTTTTTTTGTTGTGTTTGTGTTTGTGTACTGTAGCTTTATTTTGTGTAGTTGTGTTCTTTTATTGTGTTTATGTGTTTGTGTGCTGTAGCTTTATTTTGTGTAGTTGTGTTTTTTATTGTGTTTATGTGTTTGTGTACTGTAGCTTTATTTTGTGTAGTTGTGTTTTTTTGTTGTATTTGTGTTTGTGTGCTGTAGCTTTATTTTGTGTAGTTGTCTTTTTTAGTTGTGTTTATGTGTTTGTGTGCTGTAGCTTTATTTTGTGTAGTTGTGTTTTTTTTTTGTGTTTATGTGTTTGTGTGCTGTAGCTTTATTTTGTGTAGTTGTGTTTTTTTTTTGTGTTTATGTGTTTGTGTGCTGTAGCTTTATTTTGTGTAGTTGTGTTTTTTTTTGTGTTTATGTGTTTGTGTACTGTAGCTTTATTTTGTGTAGTTGTGTTTTTTTGTTGTATTTGTGTGCTGTAGCTTTATTTTGTGTAGTTGTGTTTTTTAGTTGTGTTTATGTGTTTGTGTGCTGTAGCTTTATTTTGTGTAGTTGTTTTTTTGTTGTGTTTGTGTGCTGTAGCTTTATTTTGTGTAGTTGTTTTTTTTATTGTGTTTATGTGTTTGTGTGCTGTAGCTTTATTTTGTGTAGTTGTTTTTTATTGTGTTTATGTGTTTGTGTGCTGTAGCTTTATTTTGTGTAGTTGTCTTTTTTAGTTGTGTTTATGTGTTTGTGTGCTGTAGCTTTATTTTGTGTAGTTGTTTTTTTATTGTGTTTATGTGTTTGTGTGTTGTAGCTTTATTTTGTGTAGTTGTTTTTTTATTGTGTTTATGTGTTTGTGTGCTGTAGCTTTATTTTGTATAGTTGTTTTTTTATTGTGTTTATGTGTTTGTGTGCTGTAGCTTTATTTTGTGTAGCTGTGTGTTTTTTTTTTATTGTTGCATGTATAAAATAAGATGATCAGGACGTATGACTTCTCTCTGAGCTAAACTTTACATAATTATTCATGACAGCTTGTGTGTAAAGCGTATTTACAGACAGGAAGACAGAGTCATATTGTAAGAGTCTGTGATCTAACTGAATAACATGATTTCTTTTATCAGATCACATGTTTGATTTAAACACACAACATGTAGATCTAATATTGCTTGACATTAGAACACTCTGAACACTCATATCTAAAGATATGTTAGTCTGTTTACCAGGAGTTTGGACAAGCAGCTTTGCCGCTCTGCATAGAAGCTGAAATTCATCTTTCAGAGTCACAGCACGTTCTTATGAAGATGTTCAGCTCTAATCCTCCTGACTCTGTCACCTGTTGATTGGTTTATTGATCTTTATCTCACCTGTTGATTAGTTTATTGATCTTTATCTCACCTGTTGATTGGTTTATTGATCTTTCAGCTGATTGTCAGTTTCTCCTTCTTTTCGCTTTCAGCTGGACAGCGTGGACGAGCAAGCGGCTCAGATCCGCAGAGAGCTAGACGGACGGCTGCAGCTAGCCGACAAACTGGCCAGGGTATGCATGCACGTGCACACACAGAAGCACGTGCATGCACATAAACATGCACATGCACATAAACACATGCATGCACACATACACAGAGAACATGCGTGCACATACATACACACGCACACAGAGAACACATCCATTTACTACAGTCTCTGAATTTCTTTTGTCAAAGAGCTTTTGCACATTTTTAATTCCATTCATTCTTCACCGTATTTGGTGTTGATAACATAACATGTTGGATGAGGCGTGTGCAGTTAGTACACGGGGTTGATGTTTCGTACTGTAAACAGTGCCAAATTCTTTTGGTGGCCTATTTTACTGAAGTTACTGTACCTGTTTTATTCTAGTTGATATCGTGCATTTATCAACCTGAGCAAATTGATTTTTTTCACCGTATGAAATTATTTCCAGCTTTTTTCATGACTCATAAAGAGTACCTAGATTTAATGGAGCCGTTTTCATGGATCTGTACGGAAACACGACGAGCGACTGAAGATCACATGTTTCAGGCTGACTCAGACTCGTGTCTTTCTGCGTGTCTGATCCGTCCGTTCTGCAGGAGAGGCGGTACCAGACGTTCATCTCAGCAGACATGGAGCCGTTGTACGTGGAGGAGCTCCGGTCCTCGGTCAACCTGCTGATGGCGAACCTGGAGAGTCTGCCTGTCTCTAAAGGAGGACCGGACTTCAAACAGAAGCTCAAACGCTCCACCCTGAACAACTCCTTCCTGGACCTCGGGGATGAAGCAGACGTCCTGTCCAAGGCAGACGTGGTTCTGTCCTTCACTTTGGAGGTACAAGTGACCTGCTTAGTCTGAATCAGAGCTTACTGCCAGCATCAGGACAAAACTCACACACAACTAAGATCAAAATGTGAGTGTGAGCGAGGTTGTTCCTGGTACCCAGATGATAAACTCTGATGATTTTAATGGCATAGTTAACTTCCCTCTACTGCCACCTTCAGGACAAACTTTGCATTGTTCACTTTTCTGCTTGTAAGTGTTGAAGAAAAGTGTTCTAGCTTCTACCAGGAAACAAGTAAGACATGGATATTTAAAGGACCATACCATCTATTTTGCATGTTTGAGCTTAATATATTCAATTTTCATGCATGTAACGTTACTGACAATCATTCCCCAAAGCATACTACTGGAACGGTGAATTAAAAATGTTTTTCCTACCTTCCAGACCTCCATTGGTTTCAGTTCATTCTGCTATTAAAATCAACTTGTTGATACTGTAAACGTTCTTGGGATAGGTAATCCATCATCACCAACAAGACGTGTATTCAGGTTTTTTTTTAGAAGTTACATAATTTTAGCATTTAAATGCAATAAAAAGCATGTAGTGAATGTATACCTCCACCGGGGAATATAGTCCCAAAAGAAGACCTGTGTTTATGGAAAAATTTAAAGGACCGTGACTTCATAAGGCTGTGTAACTATTAGCAGGAGAAACATGGATTTTTAAGGTGGGTGTATCACTTGAATATTTGATTTTGAAAGATTAAGAGATTTTGCAAAATATCAGGAAAGCTGAAATATGGTTTTATCCTTTGAGAAATGATTGTCAGTAACATAGCATGTATGAAACTCTAATATATTGGGCTCAAACATGCAAAATGGGTGGTATGGTCCTTTAATAATATAGTAATTAAACCTCAGGGCACCATATGGTTTATTCAGACAACATGTCTTTTTGTAAAATGTCGCCAGTCACGCTGAAGGAAGTTTATTTTCCCGTTTGGTGATTCCTTACTGTGCAGAAAGGAAAACAAACAGCAGCCTCATGTAATAACTGTGTTTATACAGCGCCTCACCAAAGTGACTACCCTTGGTGCTTTGGTAATGTTTTCACTACAGTTTCCTCCTTGTTACTCCAAGAAACCCAAGGAATTATTTTTAGAACAAGGCCCACCATGTATGGCTTACAAAGATTTCGTATTTTTTCTCCTGCATCACCTGCTGTGGCCTTATTCTCAAACGAGGATTGTGATCGTTTCCTTTCTTTCTTCATCATCAATAAGATCAGGGATGTACGTGCAGCATTTGTTACCTCTTTGTCTCCTTCTGTCTCCTGCTTGACCCAACCCACGATCTTAGAAAGTTTTTCTACAGCCTCATTGAAAGATTTAATCTTTGTCATTAATGGTGTGAATCCATCTTTCTGTCCCTGAGACATTTAACCTACTTCTTTGTTTAAACAAGTCCTTCACTCCATTGGTCCTTGTGTGGTGTCTGTTATTACTAGCTCCCTGAAATCTGGCTGTTCCGCTGTGTTTCAAACAGGCTGTAGTTCAGCTTCTTTTAAAAAGAAGACCTTGACCCGGCCCTGCCTAGTAATTACAGGCCTAAATTGCCTGTTATGGTCAAAATTTTAGAGAAAATTGTTGTCAAACAGCTTATGCAGGTCTTAGAAGAGCATCATATTCTTGACCAATTTCATTCTGGTTTTTGGAGGCTGCATTCACTGAAACAGCACTTCTCAGTCTCTAATGACATTCTGATGCGTGGCGATGCCGGGGAATATTCCGATTTAGTGATGCTAGACATCACTGCAGCCTTTGTTACGATCCATCATTACATCCTGACTGAGAGACTTAAGACATGGGTGGGAATATCTGGGTCAGCCCTAGACTGGTTCTCTTTACATGTTTCTCACCGGAGCTTTTAGGTTGCTGTTGGTAATTTTATGTCTCATTCTAATTCTTCTCTGTCTTGTGGTGTTCACTGAGGTTCTGTTCTGGGTCCACTTCTGTTTGCCCTACATGTGCTTCCCCTTGGTCATTTATTGAACCCTTTTCAAGACATTTCATATCATTGCTATGCTGATGGCATTCATTTATGTATGTGGTTTAAGCCATCTCATGTTGTAAAACTAGCTGCTCTCATTTGTGCTGTTGAGACTCGGATGTCTAACAATTACCTAACAACTAAACACAGCTCAAACTGAAGGCTTGATTTGTGCCCCAAACAGTTTTATTCCAAAGGTAAAAGGAAAACCTTGGCTGTCTTTCTTCTTTTAGAAAACTCTCTTATCAGAAACCTTGGTGTTTCCTTTGTATCAGGCTTTTTATTTATTTATTTATTTTTTTGGATTAATTGTAATTCATCACAATTACGATTAATTGCGATTCACATTTAAATGATTCAATCATCGATTTATAAACTTAAAAAATAGTCTGATTTTTAATTGAACGCTCGCAGCGTAAGTAACGCAAATAGTGTAAGTTCCATGTAACGTAATGCGATGACTCTGCTACGGGAAGCGTAGAAGACCAAGCTTGTATAAAAACAACATGGCTGCTGTGACTCTGGCGTCTCAGCAGAAGTGAGGATGTAAATCTCAGCAGAGATGCAGGTTTCAGCACAACACCAACACCTCCGAGGCTTAGCGCAGATGTTTAGACTCATTTTGGCTTTAAAAGCAAAAGAACACAAACAAACCTGACAAAAGTACGAACATTTGCCAAGTATGTAACTCTGAAGTAAAATTTTATGGCGACATGATGAACTTGTGGAGCCGCTTGAGGAGGCGTCATGCTGCCGTGAAGTCTGCAGCACGACACCTGAATGAAGACAGATGACGTAGAAAATACATTGACCTGCGACCTCCAGCCAAAACAATAAGCCAGTCGTTACTATTTTATATGGAGGATATGCGTCCTTACAGCGTCGCCATGACAACGAGGGATTTAGGAACACGCTTCAAATCCTGGCATCACAAAACGCGGAGCCACAGACAACACGTTAGTGAGGCGGCTACACAAAGCTTCATGTGGAGGTCAAAGAGCATCAGGGGTCAAAGGTCAAAGGTCAGCCTGAACTTGTTTCCTTTAATACACATTATTTCAAAATATATTTAGAAAGAATATCTTCACTTTTTTTATACAATAATGTAATTAAGAAAACATAAACCTAACAAAATTCCAGAATTTAACAGAATGGAATTGAATTGAATTGGGAGGTCAGAATTGATATCCAGCCCTAGTGCATGTGCACACACACACACACACACACACACACACACACATGCTTGTGTGTAATGCGCTTCCAAACTTGCAGCACCTGTTTAATGTAATCACAGTTATTTCCTGATACCTGAAGACGTCTTGAGGACGGACTGTATGTGCTGGTTCTTTACCTGCAGCAGGTATCTCTGCTTTCATCACATACGGCAAATTCCATTATCCAACCAGAGGGAGACAGAAGGTGCGTCCCAAAGTATTTTCCTTCTCTCCTCTCCTTCATTCCTACCCAGAAGTGTGAGGAGAGGAGAGGAGCAGAGCAAGAGGACACAAGAGACATGAGAATTGGGAGTTATGTTTCCTCCATCATCATCATCATCATCGATGGATGATGAAATGTCCAATCACAGCTTTTACTGTTTGTACCAAGCTGATCACATCTCTGACACATGAGATATTATTTGTTGAGATGATCAGAATTCCATCAGACATCTTTACAACCCCCACATGTTCCTGAAAAGCAGACACTGTAGAACACTTTACACTTTAATGTGGCTAAGCTTAAAATGAATGCTGCCTTATTTGAAAAGTTGGTTCAAAGTCGTCACTAGATTTTAAGTATGTCATTTTCTAAGATTATTTTTTATATTAATGACTTTTTTAAACATTTTCTAGTGTTCAAGTATGAATAATTATTTTGGGTTTGTTTAAAACATATTTCAACTTTCCAGTTTCCCTTTAACCACCACATTCATCTGTCAGAAATATTCAGTAAATTTTATCCCAACTGTAATTCTGCTGAAGTGACTGAATGATTTTGATAAACAGAGGCGTAGATTTTCATTATGGCAGATTAGTAAACTGTTATCATGAAGGACGGTGGTTTGGTGTTTGAGACGATCACAGACTGACTCAGCGGACGTCTTCTAAGGCGCTGAGATAAAGACAGACTCCACAAGCTCTCTCTCTCTCTCTCTCTCTCACACACACACACGCGCTCTCACTCTTGGTGCGTTCCAAGTTATTTCGTTTCCACGTTTCCCTCACTTGGGTCTTTTCCTCGTGTCTTAGTCCCGCCCACTGAAGATGCGAGGAAAAGAAGTGAGGACAGAGGAGCTGAGGAGCTACGATTTGAAATGAAACATTTTCGCTCCTCAAGCGTTATCTGAATGATGCTTGAGGAGCTTGATGAGGAGCTTGATGAGGTGCTTTGAGATGCTTACTGATGATGTCACAGCTGATCAGCTGTCAGAGCGCTTGGAGCTGCTGTGTTTTAGTTTCTACAAGATAATAAAATAATGAAATATTCTGACTGTTACTGTAACAATGAGCGTGAACAGTTTGACAAACATGCAGAACAATCTGACTTTCTAATCTACAGATCGTCACATTTCTAAGTGTGTTTCACTGTCAGAGTTAAAATATGAAGTTTATCAGCATTAGAACTTTAACTAACGGGACGTTTTATTAAACGTGTTAAAGCATTTTGTTGCTGCTTGTTGTTTTATTGTTTTATGTTTCTTTATCATTCAGAGCTGCTGAACACACATCTAGTCATTTTAATCAGATGATCAATCAGACTAAATCAAACATCAATAATCAGAGTCATTTTACACCTGAGATGTTGCTGTTATTTTTCTGTTCACGTGTTTGATGAAACTCATGATGAGGTCATATTAAGATGTGTGTATCAGATCATCTGTAGCAGATCTGTCCAATCAGAAACAGACTTCCAGTAGAGGGGCGTGTCTGTCAGGTAACAGTCTTCCTGTAGGAGCGTCTGGTGTCTCCTGATGAGGCTCCTCCTCCTCAGAGAGAAATAAGAGCTTTGGAACGTCCTTAAAGATGGAGGACCTGACTGGTTTCTGGGTTACATGAGGAACGAGGAGTGATCAGATAGGAGCTTTGGAACACACT
The DNA here is from genome assembly GCA_014773175.1 of Lucifuga dentata. Lineage (NCBI taxonomy): Eukaryota > Metazoa > Chordata > Actinopteri > Ophidiiformes > Bythitidae > Lucifuga > Lucifuga dentata. The sequence goes on along the minus strand of VXCM01004585.1, from coordinate 8,493 downwards.
CTCTCTCTCACTCTCTCTTGCTAGATATGCAAATGAGTGTTCACTGGAGAGCAGACCCATACATTTTCTCTTTGTGGACGCACGTGGACGTGTGTGTGTGTGTGTGTGTGCGCGTGTGTGTGTGTGGGGCCTAAAAAATTTTTCTGGATCCTCTTGACATCATCTGTCTGTCCTTGAAATATCATCCAAATCCATCCATTACTTCTTACTACTAACAAACAAACAGACTCGCTGGTGATCACATGACCTTCTTGGTGGAGGTAATGAATGCTTTAGGTTGAATACGTTTCAATTTAAATATTTCTTGACCTTTGAAGTTACAGAATAAATAAATAACTGCTACAGTGTCTACCTAACAACTTCTAAGTGTTAGCACACAGGTAATTTGGAATTGAAGTAATATGAATTGTTGTTTTATGAAACCAACTGTTTGATTCAACTCATATAATGTATAGAATACTGTTGTACATAAATCTACAGAATAAAAGTCTCAGTGTCTGCGATGCTTTTTGTTTGCTGGCGTCTGACAACGGATCTTCCATTTGGGGAGATTTGGTCCCAGATTTGGTTTTCCTAACAGACCAAGAAGACAGTCTGAATGTTCTGAGAGTGAACGACATGCTGCAGGTGTAGGGGGAAGACAGGTGATGAAGATTTGATGAAGACTTCATTGTGATGAGGGAAATTCCAGGTTTCGTATGGTTCAGTGTGTGTGTTCTCCCCTTCCAGCAGCATCATTAGTGTGCTGCTGCTTCTGTCACACACTGGTGTTTGTTGTGTAAGTAACACTGCAGCCTCTAGGTGGTGTTATGGGGCTCCAGACTGATATTATTAAATATCAATATAATATTATTAAACCATAATGGCAGCTGTTTTTGAAAATAAACATTTTAAAGGACCATACCACCCATTTTGCATGTTTGAGCCTAATATATTCAGTTTTCATACATGTTACGTTACTGACAAATCATTTCCCAAAGGATAAAACCGTATTTCAGCTTTTCTGATATTTTGTAAACTCTCTTAATCTTTCAAAATCAAATATTCAAGCGATACACCCACCTTAAAAATCCATGTTTCTCCTGCTAATAGTTACACAGCCTTATGAAGTCACGGTCCTTTAAATTTTTCCATAAACGCAGGTCTTCTTTTGGGACTATATTCCCCGGTGGAGGCATACATTCACTCCACGCTTTTTATTGAGCTTAAACACTAAAATTACATAACTTCTAAAAAAACCTGAATACACGTCTTGTTGGTGATGATGGATTACCTATCCCAAGAACGTTTACAGTATCAACAAGTTGATTTTAATAGCAGAATGAACTGAAACCAATGGAGGTCTGGAAGGTAGGAAAAACATTTTTAATTCACCGTTCCAGTAGTATGCTTTGGGAAATGATTGTCAGTAATGTTATGTGTATGAAAACTGAATTTATTAGGCTCAAACATGCTAAATGGACGGTATGGTCCTTTAAGTGTTAAAAACCCTGTTTGTTATTTTGTAAAAAAACAAAAAAAAAAAATNAAAAAAAAAAAAAAATAATTTCATGTTCTCTTCGGAACATGAAATGGAATGATGAAGGCCGTCAGTGCGCTTCTCCTCTTTCTCTCTGCTGCTTATCTACATGTCTCACAGAGAACACGCCGCTTTCTTTTGTCTTCTGCTGTGTTTCAGATTGTGATTGTGGAGGTTCAGGGTCTGAAGTCGGTGGCTCCAAACCGGATAGTGTACTGTACCATGGAGGTGGAGGGAGGAGACAAGCTGCAGACAGACCAGGCTGAAGCCTCCAGACCTCAGTGAGTCCCTTTAGTCTTCTGTCCTCTTCTCTCATTGTGTCTCAATTACTGGATGCACCTGATCAGACACCTTAAACACCAGTGGCGGGCTGTGTATTTTATATCTAGGCCTTCCTTCCTATCCTCCCTCAATTAAACCACCTTCTAATAACCTCAGCATGACACTAGGACTATATGCTGCTGTTATTAGATGTAACCAGCCCATATTCACAGTGACAGTAACCTTTATCTAGTGCAGGGGTCGGCAACCTTTATTATCAAAAGAGCCATTTTTGGCCAAAAACAAAAAATCTGTCTGGAGCCTCAAAACATATTTGAGCCCTATAATGAAGGTAACACAGCCTATTAAGTGAGAGTGCCTCTCTGTACAAGCTAACAAATCTGTCCACACACTATTAAATTCTCTTTTTTCCTCTGCGACTTTTCTCTTTTCGGATTTAGAATCCATAACTAGGGAGACTAAAGATTAGCCATTTATGTGTATACATAAATAGCCACTGCTGTTGAGGTTCGGCAAAATTAAGAGGAAAAGGCACCGGGCGGTAGATTTAGGCTATGATGCATGTTTTAGTTGATGAAATATTTAAACTTTTTTAAAAATTTGGTGTATAGGCTACACATTTTTGCAATTGGAGAACGTAAGAATCATTTACATCAATGATAAATGAAAATTAAAAAGTTAAAAAATAACTGTTGTTCATTTCNGTAAGAATCATTTACATCAATGATAAATGAAAATTAAAAAGTTAAAAAATAACTGTTGTTCATTTCCGTATAATCTTTTGTCAAAGCCGCAGGGAGCCACTAGAGATGGGCAAAAGAGCCACATGCTGCTCCGGAGCCGCAGGTTGCCTACCCCTGATCTAGTGGAATAAAGTGATTTAACATGACGATCAACACCTATGATAGTTACTGCAGAGACATGAATAGGATGTAGCATTATTACGCATTATGACAGGATGCTGCATCACATATAAACATGGCATAGCCTAAATCAGTGTCATTACCAAAGAAACAAGAACAAACTCACAACAACCATCACATTTACTCATACGACCAGCAAGTAAGCAAAAATGCTGTAAAACACAAATAACACAATCAGATTCAACAGGCTTCTCCACAGATTCCAGCCACATAAAAATCCATCAAACTTACCAAAGCTGCTCATCATCTGAAGACAAAGTCCATCCTCCTTTCTGTCTTTAGGAAGAGTTATATGACTAGAGATGGTAATTTGGGCACCCAGGATCGATACGTTTGAAGCCGTCTGAACTTTTGGTTTTGAAGCAGGTCTACGACACTGTCTGGAAACACCAGTCAATGATCATATGTCCAGCGTTGTAGAGTTGCAGTTCAGGTTTCTGCCAGCAGGCTGTGCACAACCAACGTTAGAAACATTTGGTTGTGTGTTTCAGATGTGTCGAAACTGTTTTGAAAATTTGAAATTGCCATCCCTATCAGTGACACAGTTGTAAATCCATTTCTTCTCCTCCTTCAACATTGTGCATTAAAAAAAAACAAAAGGGCTAAGTAAAAATCTAAACAAAAAATCTAAAGTGTTACATCTAAAAATCTAAACGTCATGAAGTAAAGTATGCTGTGTTACATGCTAGCTAGTTTTACTTCAGTTAGTTAACTGGTCCTGCTTCTTTTTCTTCTTTGGCTTTTTACAGCAGCTAGAATCCACACGAAAAATGCTGATGTAGGCTAGGCCAGCTAGAAGGCCCTGACGTGTCAAAGAACACACCCCACATGGCAAACTTGAAATCTGATTGGTTAACGAATATGACAGTCAACAACATTGTCCCATTTGCTGCAGCAGCAGAGGGATTCACTGGAGATTCTGAAGCCTCAGGATAGGCTTAGTTTAATAAACGGACTCTACGTGCTGCAGTTTCCAGTGTGCAGAAAGTAAAATTCAGCCTTAACGTGGACGTCTCAGAAACGGACCATCCGCGTGTCCTGGCGTTTATGCTTCTCGCACATTCATGACAACCGCGCACTTCAAAGGTGGCACTGTGTTTAACCACAACCAAAACACAAAAACAACAGCCAGCGAAATAAATGTAGTTTCTGTTCAGTCACAACAAAACGTGGAGGCAGAGACGGGAGAGTTTTTGATGATTCATGAAGAGGAGGATTTCCTGCTGTTCTTTCCTGCTCTGGACCTCTTCATATCTCTTTGTATTTCTTCATTTGGCCAGTCATCGTTGAAGGCACGTTTACGTCACACGAACGGCGTCCGTGTTGTTTCACAAAATCGAGTGGTGAGCGACCACGCGATGGAGCCTCCAAAGCGTTCTCTGCCACCGGCCGTTAAATTACGTCATATTTTCTGTGCATCCGTGTTAAGCATAAACCAGCCTTCAGTCCAGTAATTCCTGAGGAGTTTTTCATCTGAGCTCAGATTCTGGTTTCGGCGTTTCAGAGGTACCAAAGCTCTGTGAGCTGGACAAGATGGACAAACTCTGATGCAGCGATCATTGTCTACTGTCCATGATTGAGCTAGTCCAGCAGCTGTTCTGAATGATTTTAGATTTTCACGCCTTCCAAAGCATGAAAAAGGTTTTAGCTAGAAACCGTGTGGCCTCAGGTGATGAGGACATATCAGCTGTGGAGGATTTTTTTTCCAGCAGCATTGCTGAAAGTGTATCAAGTTGGAAGGAGATTACGTTTTAAACTAAAGAACTGAATCAGAGTCAGAGGTTCATGACTCATCTGTCAACTTTTGGAGGTCAAAGCACGTTGAGTCTGAGGAACACATGGATCATCTCACGAGACGCACACTACAGGCCACAAGTGTGAGGTCACTCCAGAACTAAAAAAAATGTCAATACACTCTTTGTTTTAAATGACAAAAATACACAAAATAAATATAATTAATTAGTTTTCGAGAAAAATTAGTCAACAGTAGCACATTCTGTAGCCACTCTGGCTACAGAAATGATTTTTGATGAAGGCATCAGTCTGTATTAGTGCAGCACTCCTGTTGTGTTCCAACTCCCTGCTGATGTGTTTTAACATTCTATTCCTGCTGTCTGCCTTCTCCCACATCATTTAGGATTAATGTGCTACACAGTCTGCTCATGCTGCATCTGGGGGTGGCCTCAAACTTCTGGCCTGTAGTGTACACACACACACACAGATACACACACAGACGCGCACACACAGACACACACACATAGAGACACTCAGAGATACCACACAGAGACACATACACAGACACACTCAGAGACAAACACTGACACAGAGAGAGAGACAGTGCTTTTCCGCTAAAACACTTCTGATTCTACAGTAGGACCATTCGGTATCCGTGGAAACAAGGTGTCATTCAGAGAATCTGAGTTTGAAGTGGAACTGTTGTGTCAAAGTGGAAGTAAAAACAAGTGTCATCGTTTACCTGCAAGCTGTTATCATCTCATCAAAAGTAGTTACTTTAATCTAACTGTGTCACGAGCCAACTACACACACAGAGAGACACACAAACGCGCACACACACACACACACACACACAGACATGCACAGACACACATACACAGAGACACACAAACGCGCACACACACGCACAGACACACACACACACACACAGAGACACACACACAGAGACACACAAATGCACACGTACACACACACACAAACATGCACAGACACACACACACACACACAGACACAAACACAGACACACAAATGCACAAACATACACACACACAAGCATGCACAGACACACAAACGCACACACGTACACACACACACAAACATGCACAGACACACACACACACAGACACAAACGCACAAACATACACACACACACAAACATGCACAGACACACACAGAGACACACAAACGCACACAGCACACAGAGACACAAACACACACACAGAGACACAAACACAGAGACACACAAACATGCACAGGCACACACACACAAACATGCACAGGCACACACACAGACACACAAACGCACAAACACACACACACAAACATGCACAGACACACACACACACAGAGACACACAAACACACACAGAGACACACAAACATGCACAGACACACACACACACACACACAAACATGCACAGACACACACACAGACACACAAACGCACACAGAGACACAAACACACACACACACAGACACAAACACAGAGTCACACAAACACACACACAGACACACACACACAAACATGCACAGTCACACACACAGTCACACAAACACACAGCACACAGAGACACACAAACACACACACACAAACAGACACACACACATAGACACACAAACGCACACACACAGGCACAAACACACACACATAACACACACACACACACACACACACAGAGACACACAAACGCACACACACTTCTCCATTGTTTTTCATTTCACAGAGGAAGAACAAAACGCCCACTTATGATGGAACATATGGAAAGCCAAACGCTCCAAAAATAAATATATAAAAATGATATTATGAAATAAATAACTCTATGCAAAAGTACCAATAAATTATGAATTAATTCCATAAATCATTATTATCATAAAATCTTATTTCATAACAACACTTTTATTTCCTAATGCCCCATTTTTCAAGTCTCTCTTATTTCACAACACCATTTATCATAATGACACATTTCATGAAGAGATTTCCGGTGAGATTTCAGGACCAGTGGGCGTGGCCTTACTCTGATTGGTTGTTCCAGCTTCCAGCAGTCAGTTGAAGGCAGGCAACAGACCTGCTGCTGATTGGTGGAAATCGGAGATGGGCCGTAAGGGCCAGCAAGGCCTTCTCTGCTGGCCAGAAAATTATATTTTTTATAATTTAATATATATTTTAATTAATGCTATATGTATTTTACAAAGTTNCAGAAAATTATATTTTTTATAATTTAATATATATTTTAATTAATGCTATATGTATTTTACAAAGTTCGTTCCCATCACTCTATTATTAACGTCATTTCATTGCTACGGTACTCTCTCCCTCAGTTTTGCTGCTTCCAGTGCAGCTCATATAAATTAGCGTTTTATCCAATCAGATTTTCCACCTGTGCTGTCTCCAGGTAAAAAAATCTAGCCTGAGGCCTTCAGAATCTCCAGTGAATCCCCTCTGCTGTTCAAGCAAATGGGACGATGTTGCTGATTGTCATATTCTGTAACCAATCAGATTTTGAGTTTGCCATGTTGGGCGTATTCTTTTACATGCCAGGGCCTTCTAGCTGGCCTTGGTCTACGTCATCAGAGTACAGCATTATGCTATCAGCTAAACAGCCTGCCAGAAATTCATCAGAAGAAGAAGANCGTCATCAGAGTACAGCATTATGCTATCAGCTAAACAGCCTGCCAGAAATTCATCAGAAGAAGAAGAAGAGGAGGACCAGTAGACACAGAAAGTTCTATTCATTTACAAGAATCGGATCAGTCCGATCATCCTATAAGAAAGACTGGTTCATGTGCCGAATCACTGATTCATCCAATTGGGGNGGGGGGCTTTCATGCGTGCATCTTAAAGATAAGACAAAAGGAGTGAAGGTCAATGGGAAGATCATATGTGACCTTGTTCGGCTGGTGGTGGTGGATAGCAAGAGAAGAATGGAACTCTCTGCCCTCTTTGACTATGAGCTCGGCCCGGTCCCTGCATCCATCATTGATAAGAATGGATGTCTCAGAAAGGGTAACAAATCTGTGATTGTCCAGCATCTTAGAATCCTTGTCCCCAAACCCAGCCGGCTCTCTGATGATCCACCGCCATGTTAACAGTGTTTAGAGAGGTTTTTGCACATTTTAGCCATTTTAAATAGGTTTTGAGTTTGTGTGACACACAAAAGGACGACAAAGGGCCAGTTTACTAAATGCCTGATAAAACATCCAGAATGAATATGTAAATTAAACACTTTTCAAACTAGTAATTTCTAATAACATACCAAAGGGGCGTGGCTACCCTTTACTTCCCACTCTGTAGTATTAACCTTACATCCCAGAATTCCATCAACCCACTCCATAAATATTTGCTAAATCGGCTATGAGCCTTTCTTGACTAAAACATAATGTCAAACCATAGTATGCATATAAGTTCAATGTTATAATATTAGTTCTGTGCTGAATAAAGCTGCATCTATGCACAATGAGCTCTATATATACTGTGCTGATGCTTAATACTTACAGTTAAGTTATAAATCATGAAGTTAGCACATAAGATTACATTATGTTTCTGCAGCTCTGGGACTTATTTATTTAAGGAGACTTCACTTTAGTTTCACCGTTGATGTGGGCGTCCCCTAGCGGCTGCGGGGCACTAGGCAACCACTTAGTTTGCCTAATAATAATAATTATTATTATTATAAATAATAATGAAATTACATAACAGTGGAGGTTGAATGCAATGCACTATGAAGTCCAGTTTGATGGAATATATGAAAGTGACAAGTGCAGGATGACGGATAAAATGACGGATGTGAAATGTAAAGTCCAGTTTGATAACCCCATCTTCATCTCATTTATATGGCCATGGTATAAGATTTGATGCACGTATGCATGCAAGCACACACACACACACACACACACACACATAGTGTTGGAGTGCTTTATTGGATAACGTGGCTCAATATAAATTGAGGAAGAATGTTTTAAGGTGATTTCACATTACATATCCTCAGCCACATATTCCTGGAAATATAAAATTAAATGAGCAACTTCACATTTTACA
>VXCM01004584.1:20327-65656 GCA_014773175.1 Lucifuga dentata | reverse complement strand
TTTTAAATATGCCTTATGTGTGATTCTTAAATCAAGAAATTCAACTTGAATTTGTCACTGAATCTTAAAACAAGTTATCGTTTATAATGGAAGAGAATGTTCACCATCTAAGGTAGCTTGTTTTACCAGTAAATTACTCAATTTTAAGATTTCCTGACCAAATGAGACAAAAAAGACATATTCATGATCAATTTAAGAATATACCATAAATTCAGAGCTAGAAATTAGTAAATTACTCTTAAAACAAGATAATTTATCTCATATTTTCAAATATAAGATTTTAAATCTTGGCAAGCACAGAAGAATTTGTAGTGTATACACTGGGTCCGTAGCGATCCTATACTCTTTTTAGTGAAAAACATTAGAAAAACAATTATTTTCATCAATTGTGACAAATTGAAACCATAAAACTGTTAAAAACAAAGAGTTTGAGGAATACCAGGGCTTGAGGGCTTAAGTGAAAAAAATGAATGAATTAGAGGTGCAGTAATGGGGTTCCAACCTATGCATTTAAGGGTTAAAGTTGCACCCCCGCNCCCAACAAAAAACAAAAACACAAATAAAAACAAAAAACAAACAAACAAACAAAAAAGATTTTCCTAAAATTGTGATTTCAGTGAGGTTGGAGCTGATGCTAGCCTTGGTTGTTTGTGACGTTGACTCTGCAGAGAGGAGAATGGGCCTTTCAGAGTAAAGTACATCTGTAGGTACAATGTGTCGTAAAAAATAAGGTAACCAAGTGAAGGCTCTGAGACCACAAGTATGACAGGCCTGACTGTTGAGCCCCACATCTCTCTCTCTTTCTCTCTCTCTCTCTCTCTGTAGCCTGACAGCTGAGCACATGCCCCGCCCCCTTCTTCCTTCTGTGGCCCAGGTGCCACACCTGAAATCACTCTGCTCATTAGCTGAGCAGAGGAAATGTAAAGCAGAGTCAGATCATTGCTGGGTGTGAAGCAGGCAGTGACCACAGAGGTGTGTTTGGGTTGATTTAACTTAGTTCATGACATGATTAAATTGTGCTTTTTAAACATTTTGATTTGTTGTTGCAGGTAATAGGTGGTTTAAATCAGACTCAGCACATGGCTAGGTAAAGTGTTTTGTTTCTCTGTTTTGAAGTTGTTGTCCTTTGGTGTGCTCTTCACACTGTGTTGCACCTCTGTTTGTGCAGAGGGCTGAGGGATGTGAAGCCAGTTTCAGCAGAGTTGTGTAGTAACACCTTTCATTTACTCTGTTACATTTACTTAAGTAACTTTATTCACAAAATTGTACTTTACTAAGTAGTTTTATTGCTGGATACTTTTAACTCATACTTGAGTATATTTATGAAGATAAAAATATACTTTTACTTCATTACATTTGGTCTCACTCTTTGCGTTACTTTTGATTTCACCCGTTTGAATTCAGTCACGTTCAGTTTTTCTCTCATTGTCAGACACTACACTGTCTGCTTCAGCTCTGACGTAGCCACGCCCCCACCCTCTGTTTCCATGGTTTTACCCAAACAGTCATGGCAGAATTAACAGCAGGAGGTTTAGAAGAGGCACATCCCTGGCCACACATTCAAATGCTGTTTTCTTTTCAGTCTACCAAAACCAACAGCTACATAATGCGTTGCCTGTTTGCTAAAAATGTGACATTTCAGCTTCTAAGAATCAACATGGAACTTGAGGAAATGTGGCGGTAAGCTGCAACGTTAACTACTTAACTAGCTACTGCTGCTAATGCTAACTCAAGTTTTCTTGTTCTATTCTGAGTAAATGCATGAAGCTAACCTAGCTAACTGTCTTGGGGCCAGAATTGTCATGATTTGTTATGTGGTAAATATTTGATTTATTATTGTCTACTGTTTCTTTATATGATATGATCTGGATTGTACTAGAAGCTACATATGGCTACTTAGCATTTTTTTTTTCCTCAGACAAGCACTTTATAGTTTGTTGATTATTCTAAAAATAAGCTTGATCAAAGTTACTCACTACTCAAATAATCTTTTTAATAGATATTTTCTTACTCAAGTAATTATTTTGGTGACCACTCTTATACTTGAGTCACTATTATCATAAAGTAACAATACTTCTACTTGAGTACAGTTTCTGGCTACTCTACCCACCTCTGAGTTTCAGCATTATAGTAACTACATGTACTAAAGTAACCACAGGTAACTTGTTATACCTGCCTGTGAGCTTGGCTTTGATTTCCATTTAAGGAAATAATAATTGTTGGCCTCAGTCTAATTACTGTGTTGTTATTTTAAGACCTGACTGATACTGTTTTGCCTGTTTTACTTTGTTTTAGTTAAATTCCTTCTGTTTAGCATTGCATTTCTGTGTAGATGGGCAATTGAGCTAGCAGTTAATATGACTGGATATTTTGTGCATGTTCGTTTTTATCGTATTTAATCTTTCTCGTGTAGAGCTTTTGACTTCACCGGTTGATCTGAGAATACCTGAATGACTGCGGCCTTCCTCCTCCTGCACACAGTGATGATACTGATTGATATTTTTGTTCTTTTTTGTTTTTTTTTTTTTTNGTTTTTTTTTTTTTTGCTGTGTGCCAGCGGGTTTCTGTGCACGAGATTGTGTGTGCTGGTGTTTCAGCCCACCATCCCAGGGCCCAGAGGCAATGCCGATGTTCATTTGCTCTTTTTTGACTTTTGTGAACTTTTTATATCAGTATTATTTTTAATCATGCTGTTCAATAAATTGCCCGTCTAAGAATTGAAATCCACATCTCTTTCATCACAAACATACTGTAAGTGTGGTCTCAGAGTCTTCACATGGTTACAAATGTGTACATTTTACTGTCATACAGAACTTGCTTTCCAATAAAGTATCCTGCTCCTCCCACATTCTGCTAAATTGACAGATATTTAATTTTAAAAAGTACAGTATATTTTGCTCTGCATTTATCAGTGTAGTCAACTTAGCAGATTTGTTGATAGTTGTGGTGACTCTTAAGATCCCTTTAGCAACTTTTTTTTTTTTCAAAAAAGAGCCTTGCAACAAATCTAGAGACTTTTTGGGTGGACATCAGCAACTTTCACCTGAAGAGAGTTGACAAATAAGCTCGTTAATCTGTCCCTCATGATTGCTGCTCTGCGGGGCTGAGAAACGCTGCGTACAGTGTGTTCTGTGAGTGTGTGTTGGACTGTGTAGGCAGCCAAACACAAACATGAATGCGCTGCACATGTGCATGTCAGTGTTCATAACAACCAATCAATAACCCCCATTGTTTGAAGTATCTATCCTACAGAGCCTGGCAGTGACATTTTGGAAAAAAAAAATTAAAACACATGGTCAATGTAACCAGAAATAGAAACTGTAATAGTTGACATTACTTGGCAAGACAACAAACAAAATGTATACACAAGTTGCTACATGGTGACATACGTAGCCAATGACGTCTAGCAATGTGTGGTAACGTTTGGGCCTTGGTGACTTTCTACCTAAAAGAGTTGGCAACACTGGCATGCATGAGCTAGCTTTAGCTCCAAGCTATCAAACTTCTTTTATTTTTTCCTATTTTTGGAAAAATAGAGGCTTTTTTGCTTTGACTAAACTATTTGTGGGTATTCTGCAGGGTGGCCTCAGGTCCTTAAAAAGTCTTTAAAAGTCTTAAATACACATTTACTAATATAAGGCTTTAAAAAAGTATTAATTTGTCTTGAATTCAGATTGGATAGGTCATAAATTTTTATTTGTCACGTCCAGAGTTTTCCTGCTTTTTCTAAACAAAAACTTTTAAACTAAAAGGTTTTAGCAGCGATGTCCAGGTGCCTTGTGAGGAACACAGCCTGTCTGCTGCCTCTGGCTTGATGCTCTGACATGTTACAGTATTCCACCTACAGACCCGTTTGCTGCACGCCGTGAAGCGTGGAGCAAACGGGTCTGTAAAGTTAATAGGAGCTCCACACCATGAAGCACAAAACCGAACAACAACCAAATGATAAAGAGACGTTACCTTTTTTAGAAACAAGCTCATCTTCAGTCGAAGTGTTTGTTGCCATCTTGCTAGCACGTCTGACCTGCTGAAAGCTTCGTGGGCGTGACATCAACGAACATGACAGACCATTGATTGGTAAGGTTGGAAACCACATCTATGTCCACTGCAGGTGGACTGTGTCAGCTGTATGTGTGTGTGTGTGTTGCACCACTGACTTACAGCATTAGTGAAATTAATAAATACCACTTTTACCANCAAAAAAAAAAAAGTCCTTTCTCTTTGGTGCCCCCTCTATCTGTAGGCACCCTAGGCAACTGCCTGGGTTGCCTATGCGAAAAACCGGCCCTGATATGAAGCACGGAGCTCAGATTGTTGCTGTGAGCGTGATGAGAGCAGACAGAGTCCATGTTCAGGTTACAGGAGGCGTTACTGTAATGTTTGAGTCAAACTTTATATGAATCTTAATGTGAAATGTCTGCAGGCTGTCTGTGTTCTGCCTACAGTCACCACAGTCATTGGATTTTAATATTTTTTGTTCTCAGTTTTTTTTAGTTGCTTTCCTTTCAGTCACTCCTTTATGAGCAGTAAACATATTTGGATAAACGTGTAAACTAAAAAATGTAAATCAATAATTTAAAACTTAATAATGTCCTTAAACCTAATGTAATTGGTGCCGTCGTATACTTTTTGCCATGTGAAGTTGGTCTTAAATTCCATCCTTAGAGGCATTAAAAAGTCTTTAAAAAGTCTTAAATTTAACATGCCTGAACCTGTAGCCACCATGTTCTGGTGTGTTGTTGCTTCTAGCTTGACAGATAGCTACCAGGTTCCTCCAATAAACACTCAGGAAGCAGGACTAACAGTTAAAAATGTTTACTGGGAAAAATCACTGTGAAACTGCAACACAAACTGTCACAAAACAAAAATTAATTTCTTTACAGATTACAAATTCATTTAAGGTCTACTATTGCTTGTACTTACAGACATATGTTCTTTAGGGACTGAAGAAAAGATCTGCAGAAAGGGAACACAACAGTTAGTTTCTCAACTGTTAGTACTGGTTGCTGCTTATTACTGAACTCTCTGGCTGTGTCCAAAATCACTCCCTACTCCCTATCCACTATATAGGGAGTTTGATGTAGTGGACTATATAGTGCACTAGTTGGCAAAATAAAATAAACGCTTTTGGACACTACACACACCTTTTCTGAGCGCTGTTAATTACGCCACTGCTGTCACACTAATAACAGGTAGCAGGACAACATCAGCTGATGTATAGCCAGATGTGTTTTTAAGTCTTTTGTGTTATTTAAATGGGAAAACTGTACAGATTTTTTTTTATATGCCTTAAATAAATACAAGTACTTTGTTTGCAGTTTGTGTACTGAATTTGCACAGGTCTGTTTTAAATACACTATTTTTGCACCTTATGTTGTTGATTTATCACATCCATCTTTCCATAAAATAGCAGATAGAACTGCCTTTTACAGCTATGAACACACCTTCCACTCTGAATTTCTCTGTTTTCATCCTTACATTTCATCATTACAACAGTTGTCACAGCTTTAAGCTAAACATTTCATTTGATGACACAATGTTATCAGTTTTATTTTCTTTATTTCATTTCCATCATAAACNAAACATTTCATTTGATGACACAATGTTATCAGTTTTATTTTCTTTATTTCATTTCCATCATAAACACTAATGTCAATATTGTGTCTGAAATCGTGAAGCTCCGTGGTCCCTCTCTCCTCTCAGGCAAATTAATTTCATCACATCTCATGAGTCCATAAAAAAATAACAAAACAAACAAATAAATAAATACAATATCAATAGATATTTCTGTAATCGTTAAAAAACAACATCTGCAAGTCATGTATGAAAATTAATAAATCTGTAAGCTTATGTTGCAACCGACACAATATTAAAAACGGTAAATTAGCCTATCAAACTTTAGTAATAAGTTAGTGCTAAAAAAAACATTGCCAATAAAGCTATACAAAAGAGGCATGGCTAGGTTGTTCGCTAGCTGGAAAATGCGTGATATATCCGTTTGACTCACATTTCAGCTACAAAATGAACATAAAGCATTTTATATGGTTAATATGCTTAAAAGTCTAAAACCAATCAATTTAAGTGCATTAGTAAGAAAGGTTCCATCATCACGTTCGCTCGTCCGTCAGCCTTTATTTCCCAAATTTTTTTCCCGCGCAATGCATGATGGTCTGTATTGTGCTGTGTAGTGTCCATCATTGTACACTACTTTTACAGATGCAATGTGGGATACTTTGAGTGCACTATATAGAAATTCTTATTAAGAATTCGGACACCACTACAAAATGGCAAACACACTATATAGTGCACTATATAGGGAATAGGGAGTGATTTTGGACATTGTTACGGAACAAACTAACAGTTCCTGTTTACTGGTTGCTACTGGTTACTAACTCCCTGATGCAGAGCAAGCTATGGGAAGTCAGAACGGACAAAATACAAACACAGTCTCTCCCCAGAGGGGCAGTACAGTGGGATTAATTTAACAATCCAAGTAGGTAGAATGAAAATTTGGGTGACAAAAGAAATTTGCTTAGTTTACTATTGCTGTAAGTAGGAGCTTGGAAAGGCAAATCCCCAGTTCAATATTCTGTTAACATACATGTGTGTGTGTTAGTGTGAGTGTGTGCTAACCCTAGCCCTAACCCATTATGTGCTCTATTGTGCTATATAGAGCTACAGTATAATCTCACTATATAGCACGTAATCATTCCTGTTTCCAGGTTCCATGGAGCTGGGGAACGTAGGACCCTGTGAACATCGGAATGACCCCTCAGAAACAATACCATCCAGAGTCCATTTGGTACTAATGTCAGTGGCTATCTAATGAAAAAAATTGAAACTTTTGTTTCCATCGAGACCTTTTACGGTAGAGATCACAGTATGTATGAATCATAGTCCTGGCAGTCAAGTGTCAAAACGGCCGTTACTGAGCAGAAAGAATCCTGAATGTGTTTTTCTTGGTGTGGACTGCGTGGAATGATGTTAGCTGACTGCAGCAGAGAGGAAAAAGTTCTTCCCCCTGTTGAGTTCAGGTTTCAGTCTGGTGTCTTTGCCTCTGCTGCCCTCGGTGCCGCTGTGTAACGCCGCCCTCGCATGCGACACAGACAGGATGTGTCAACAGATAAAGCCAAATGAAACACATCTGTCTGATAGTCTGCGCCGGCCTCTCTGCGGTCACGGTGTCAGCGCGGGGACACGCTGATCACACGACCTGCCCCAGCTTCTGACCCCCGAGTCCACGGGGAGAAGAAGACATTTCTAAGTGCTGAGGCAGAGTGAGTGAAGTGCTTTATCCCTTGCATGTGACGGTGGGACAGAGGAAGAAAATCAGATAAGAAATCATTGACGTTCAGCAACTCTGACATTTTAATTGAGAATCCTGAGCTGCTGCTCTGCATGAACCAGGAGATGGGTCACCCTCTGTCTTGCCTTAAATCTGTGCTTTAGATGAATAGTCTCATTCTATCCCACCATCAGTTTTGTGGGGTTTCAGCCACTCCTTCAACATCCCCTGTACCTGATCTGTATCATCTTTATTAGAACACATCTTCTCCATTAATGTGAAGGGCAGATCATCCTGAGATGGTAAAGGAAGGCTGGTTGGATGCCACATAGTTTCACGTGAGCGCATGTTGCTCTAGTTTGTTATTGTTTTTCTTCGTTTCTTGCTGTAGCAGGCATGCGTTATGTTGTACGTACCTGCCTTATGTTTTCTTCTTTGGCTGTGGGTTAGACATGCCGTGATATCTTGATGAAAACTATGTTTTTCTTCTGAAAATGTTCTGATGTTGTTTCTGGATTGCTTTTTTTTTTAAAGAAGCATGCAGCAGAGGGTGTGGCAGTACAACATTGCTGACTAAAGAGTTTTTCTTCATTTCACTTGTAGGCAGTTGCACTACAACTAACAGCACTTTTCTCTGCAGCCAAGTGTGTGTGTGTGTGTGTGTGTGTGTGTGTGTGTGTTTGTGTTTTAAGATACAGGAATGGTTTTGCGGTAAGTGGATGTACCCTTGACGAATCATTCCTTCCCAATAAACAGCCATACCCACTTCATAGTTTTTCTTTTTCTAGCGCTTTACTGTTTAAAGGACCATACCACCCATTTTGCATGCTAGAGCCTAATATATTCAATTTTCATACATGTAAGGTTACTGACAATCATTTCCCAAAGCATACTACTTACTGGAATGGTGAGTGAGTTAAAAAAAAAAAAATTCCAGACCGCCATTGGTTTCAGTTCATTCTGGTACGCTATTAAAATCAACTTGTTGATACTTGAAACATTCTTGTGATAGGTAATCCATCATCGCCAACAAGACGTGTATTCAGGTTTTTTCTCAAAGCTTCGTAATTTTAGCGTTTAAGCACAATAAAAAAGCGTAGAGTGAATGTATGTCTCCACCAAGAAATATAATCCCAAAAGAAGACCTGAACAACCGTGACTTCATAATGCAGCGTAACTATTAGCAGGTGAAACATTGATTTTTAAGGTGGGGGGTGTATCACTGGAATATTTGATTTTGACAGATTAAGAGATTTTGCAAAATATCAGGAAAGCTGAAATATGGTTTTATCCTTTGGGAAATGATTGTCAGTAGCGTAAATTGAATATATTAGGCTCAAACATGCAAAATGGATGGTATGGTCCTTTAATTGAATATTTTCATCCTTCTGTCCAGATTATTTCTCTTTGAACAACAAGGAACGATTAGGAAAATAATCCTGTACATCTTCTGTAGTAACATATTCAAATTGTATTTTGACCTTTCTGGCCAGGTATGACCTTCAACCTACTGTGTTTTTACTCATGTGTGAGGTGAATCAATAAAGTATTTGAACTTTTATCGGCGGGTATCCACCCAGCGCTCTCTGTCTTTCCCTTAAGTCACTCACCACATTTTTACAAAAGTTCAAACTGCTGAAACCCACACAGCATAAAAGTTGTACTTGTTATGGAGGAGCTGTATGAGAGAGGATGACGAGCATAAAAAAGCCCCGCGGCGTCTGATTGGGCTGCTGCGGATGAGCCAAACGCCCTCATTCACACTGAAGAACGAGTTCACTTAATATGACACTCGACTAAATCATCACACTTCACTAAGTCAGATGAACCGGTTGCTGGTCCTCTTAGAGACGGGCGGTGGTGCATTTGTGTGTGAGATTATGACGTTGTACCCGCTTGTCCGTGTATCGTGTTTGAATGCTAAGCAGCCTTGGTGCACATTCATGTCATTAGCCCTCAGTGTGTGTGTGTGTGTGTGTGTGTGAGGTCCGCCCGCTTAGAGACACCATAGGCCTGTAGCCAGAACACACACATACACACAGACCCTTGCTTCTTCTGAAATCACCTTCATGTGGAGTGACTTCTCACTCCAATGGCAACAGGGCAATCCCACTCTTCATTTGATGGCTCATAATTACTTGAGAATAGTTTAACGATTGCATTAAATTTAAGCCGAAGTGTTTAGGCCTCTTGTCGCCAGGAAACGGGGCAGGCCTGGCGTCAGAGCAGGAGAGTTTCTCTGCTGCGTCCAGAGCAACAGGCCGACAATCAGCCCAAGTCTTCATCATCAAAATTGATCATAAACAGAGAAAACGGAATTGTGAAGAAAGACTATTGATTTCAAGGCATGTATTTCTTTTTCCCAGCGAAGGCCACAATAAAGAATGAAAAGATTGTTTTCCACAAATGGGATCCGTTTGGCTTGATTTTTTTCATGGCATTAAAAATATAGACTTGCTTCCAAAAATGGGATAATTTTGTCCAATGGAATATAAATGCCCACAGTCAAGAAAAGACTAGACAGTTTTAAGAGGCTGGAAAGTTTTATATTGTTGGTCTTTTTATAAAAACAAACGTCTTTCATTGTGAGAGACAGGCTCTATCCTTTAACTCCGTGTCGCCCAAGAGTCTCAGATGAGATGATGTTGAAATAAAGACGCAGAACATTTAGAGTCAAAGCAGCAGATGTGACACTGCGCATTCAGATGATTAAAGAGAATCGCGGAGTGGAATTGAAGCATTTTCTTGTGAGTAATTGAATTATTTTGCACGATGAGCTTCACTGGTGAGTTTGTGTGTGTGTGTGTGAGCTCACTCCTTAGTTGGCACACATGCAACCCAGTCAAAACACAAGGAAACTGGTCCAAAAACAAAAACAAGCTTGTATTCTGACTTTTTTTTTTTTTTTTTTTTTTTTTTTTTAGTGGGGGAGGTTGTTCATGGGATCACACACTATTATGCTGCTTTCTAAGGGTCACAAGGTTTTGGAAAAAAGCCCATCTGGAGGAACCTATGACACAGGGGTGCAGAATATCAGGTAACACTTAGGCTGTATTTTTTCCACAAGTGTCAACTTTGGAAATGTTAAGCTCTGGTGTACGTGCGCATGTGTCTGACAGGGTTTCATTTCTAAGCTCACAACAGGGACGTCTTTGACTCCAACGCTTCACTTTGCGGCTTGGACGGCGTCATGCTGCAGATCTGCACGTGAAAAGCGGTTTCTGCGGGCACGAAATTATTACCTACCATTAACTGCTATCAGTTTTGAAATGTTACACGTCTTTCTTTTTTAATCTAAATACATCTTAACCCTGTAACACGACATAAGCAATATCCTTTGCAGGTCATAAATGCTTCTTTTATCTCTGTTGTGACAAATGGCTTTGGTAGCTGTGACACCAAACATCTGAACAGGACACTTTGATTGTATGGAATTAAACGCATGCAGCTGCAGGGCTAATCGAGGGATGTGCCATTTGGCTTTAATTACAGAAATGTCATGAAAGGCCCACACCAGCATGTCGAGTTGAAAGAAAAGTGAGAATAAAAGAGCAGATGGAGATTTGTAGGATGCAGAGAAAGATCAGTAGAAGATAACTGAGAATGGAGGAGACCCAAACTGTGCCATTTTACGAGACTAATGCATCCTTTGACAGTTATTTTTGTCATATATTTACTTTGTTCTACTCCACTTACAGCTTAAAAACATTAGTATGAAGATCATATTTTTCATGCATCACTTCACGGGGAAGACACAGATCGATTGCATGAAGGTACAGTGGGAAAGAGCGCTTTAAGTTTTTGGCTTTGTAGCCCAGATTTAACCAATTTACTCCCACCAGTAAATGTTGTTTTGAATTTGTAAAGCTCAGAATGAACCATTCTTTGTGAATGAAAGGCACATTATAAATTAAATTAAAGGTTGTATTGTTTTTGTAAACAATTTCATATGGGAGATGTAAATAGTCACATAACTAGAGCCGTTTACATCTGATGAAACCTCTAAAATAGGATCATGTAAAACAGGTTATAATCAGGGTCGGACTGGGATCCTAATTTTTACCGGGAATATAGGGTGTCTAGAAGGCGGGTGTGGTGGGGTGTGGGTGGTCAGACAAAAATGCCAATGATGCCAGGGCGAATAAGTCTGTCATTGGTCCACTGTTTCTCCATGCCACCCTTTCTCTTTTTAGAATCCATTTTTCATCTGCCAATGAAATTATGGAAGAAAAAAAATTGTTTTTGTTTAGTTTAAGTTAATTTTCATTAATATTATGTTGTGCAGCACAAAGGCCACTGGTAAAAGTCGTCTTCTTTTGGAACTATATTCCCTGGCGGAGGCATACATTGTCTTCTGTGCAGCTCCGTGTTGGACTGGTTGAATAAAGTTACTTCGACAAAAAAAAACAAAAAACATAACAGATAACATGTTATCTGTGATGGATTACTTATCTCAAGCACATTTCAAGTCTCCACAAGTTAATCGGAATGAATTGAAACTAATGGCAGTCTGGCAAGTAGGGAAAAAAAATTTCTAAAATTTACTGTTAAAGTAGTATATTTTGAGAAATGGTTGTTAGTAATATAATGTGCAGTGCTTGAGGTGGACAAAAAAAGGTACCAGTACTCCCCTTATCTGTGTGCTGGTCACCATTGTCTGGTCGTTGAGTCGGGTCTGAAATGAGAGAATGAGATCAGGTCCATCTGAAAATTTTCCTTATTTTCAAAGCTCATTGTTGACATGTATGTACTGAGTTCACAGTGATTTTTGTTTTATTTAACGTGTGGCCCTTTGACCATGAGAATGAAATTTTACTGGCCCCCATTCTCATCAAAGTTGCCCATCCCTGGTATATACAAATATGCGGCCCCCCGATTTAATTCGTCCGGCTGCGACCTTTGCTGTTGTTTTCCTCTGTGTTGTTCTGCAGTAGAGTATGGAAGATTTATGAGAGGTCCCGGTACTCCCGAAAATGTCCCGGTACTCTGAAATGAAAATCACAGAGGCCTTGGTACTGTATACCAGTGAGTACCGGCCCACTTCAAGCACTGGTAACAAGTATGCTTGTTGTATATATTGGGCTCAAACATGCAACATCACCAGTATTGGCTTTTTTTTTTTTTTTTTTTTTTAATTCCATGCTGTTGTAATATATTTGCATCTCACTTGCTGTAATTCTGTTCTGCTGTTTACACATCTGAAGGTGTCTGTGTTGCCTTAAAACAGCGTGGCCAGCAAAAGCTGATCAAAATCCTAATTTCACTTCCCACAGGACACCCACCGTGGTACAAATAGAAAAACAGCATGGCGTGTGAAGTTAAACAAGTGGGTTGTGGAATTACCCTGAAACAGATGCAGAGGATTAGAGGTGGAGGGGCCACACCCTTCCACTCACAGACTCATTACACTTGATTGATTAGTGTGTAATTAGTTGGCTGCTGATCGCGGTTGACAAAAATACACTCATCCTGTTGTACTGTGGACAAATGAGCCGCAAACTGTGGACAAAACATCAACCTCCAGTAGCCTAGATGGATAAGAATTGCGTCTCTTAGCTTTCCCTTTTCAGACATGACATGTTTCCAAGGCACGGGGGAATTCCGTGTGGTTTTCTGGTGACAGCTGTAAGTGGGCACGGATCACATAATACCAAACAATGCTGCCCACTGTTCCACGGCGCTGACGCAGAGTGAAGGTAACGGGGCGTCAGATAAAGCTTACAGATAGCAGCTTTTGCCACTCTGAAAACAGATGAATTAAGGATGTCGAGGCCTGAACGGGCAGATCAGGACACCGCGGCACAATAACTCACTGATGCCCGAGTGTCAAGTGTAGGCAGAGCTGCGTCACAGCTGCTCACGGTTTCCTGTGTGAGAGCTGCGGCTTTGGCAGCCATTCCTCCAGGATGGTTATTGTGAGCGGGGGAAGGAGGAGGAGGGAAAATCCAAGTTAAAGCACAGTACTCTTTTCTTACAAGTCGTCCCTTCCCCCCTCCTGCGTTCACACAAAACCGAGCTGTCGTCACCAGCGAGGCTGTTCTTTCCTCTCTGTCTATCGCATATGGCCCGAGGTTAGCCAGTCTGGTCTGAGAGTTCCTGCCGGCCCAGACGGCAGGTGAGGTCCTGGCGAGTGCTGAAACCCTGGAATCCACCATCATAAATAACAAACTCTTTAAATGTGTTGGAGTAACAAGACCATGTGACCAGCTGGAGTTTTCCATATTCCTCCACATAAAATGATTCCATATTTGCCATGAACAAGTCTGGCTTTTATTGCTAAATATAAAGCACAGTAATGGCACACAGTTTGGCTGTATATGCCATATAAACATCAACATCCTCAAAATAAAACAGAATATATGTTTTTTTTCCATGGGATTCGTGGGGTTTAAGTTACAGAAATGTTTCCATGAGAAGATTAAACTGTCACCAATGGAGGGTCTCCAGATTATTTTGCCTTTTGCTTAAAAATCCTTGTTTTTCCATCATTTTGGCATATTGTTGTTTTATTGTTGTTTTGGGCTGTTGCATTCTCATTAAAATATAAATATGAAGAAGCAAAGTCTACATTTATTAGATTTTTGTATCTTCTTATGAATTCCTAATATGTTACTATTTTCATTATATTAATATAAATCTGATCATGCCTGTACA
This sequence comes from Lucifuga dentata, assembly GCA_014773175.1. NCBI lineage: Eukaryota > Metazoa > Chordata > Actinopteri > Ophidiiformes > Bythitidae > Lucifuga > Lucifuga dentata. The sequence goes on along the minus strand of VXCM01004584.1, from coordinate 51,717 downwards.
ATGGGTTTTTTCATAGGATAATTTTGTGGCAAAACCACATTAATTCAGAAAATTAAAAACCGAAATTTTAAAGATTATTTGAAAGTAAAATTTAAAAGTGTAAACTTTGGATTGAAAAGCAAAAAAATCAAATTTAAAAGTTTAAAACAAAGATTTCAATTTCTATGACAGCTAATAACATTTGATTTAGGTCTGATTTAAATCAAATGTTATTAGCTGTTGTAGAAATTTAAATCTTTGTTTTAAACTTTTAAAAATCTAAATAAAACTAAAACTAAAACTAAATCAGATCTGTTTTCAGAGGGCGTTGGACTCCGCCAGGGCTGCCCCTTGTTACCAATCCTGTTTGTGATTTTCATGGACAGGATTTCAAGGCGCAGTCAGGGATTGGAGGGTGTCCAGTTTGGTGACCTCAGAATTGCATCTCTGCTTTTTGCAGATGATGTGGTTCTGCTGGCTTCATCAGACAGTGACCTTCGACGTGCACTGAGCAGGTTTGAGGCCGAGTGTGAAGCGACTGGGATGAGAATCAGCACCTCCAAGTCTGAGACCATGGTGCTCTGTAGGAAAAAGGTGGACTGTTCCCTCCAGGTTAGAGGGGAGTCACTACCCCAGATGGAGGAGTTTAAGTATCTCAGGGTCTTGTTCACGAGTGAGGGTAGGATGGAGCATGAGATTGATAGATGGATTGGTGCAGCGTCTGAGGTCCTCTTCACCACGACGGTCCTGTACCGGACCGTCGTGGTGAAGAGGGAGCTGAGCCAGAAGGCGAGGCTCTCAATTTACCAATCAATCTACGTTCCTATCCTCACCTATGGTCATGAGCTCTGGGTAATGACCGAAAGGACAAGATCGCAGATACAAGCGGCGGAAATGAGGTTCCTCAGTAGGGTGTCTGGGCTCACTCTCAGGGACAGGGTGAGAAGCTCGGACATCCGGGAGGGACTCGGAGTAGAGCCGCTGCTCCTCCGCATTGAAAGGAGTCAGTTGAGATGATTCGGGCACCTAATAAGGATGACCCCTGGTCGTCTCCCTAGGGAGGTCTTCCAGGCACTTCCAACTGGGAAGAGGCCCCGGGGAAGACCCAGGACACGCTGGAGGGATTACATCTCCTGGCTGGCCTGGGAACACCTCGGAGTCTCCCAGAAGGAGTTAGAGGACCTGGCCGGGGACAGGGAAGTGTGGGCCGGTCTGCTTAGTCTGCTGCCACTGCGACCCGGACCCGGACCCGGATGAGCAGAGGATAATGGATGGATAATAACATTTGTATTGTAACATCTGCCATATTCTAAAATATTGAAGTGGACATATTATACAGATTCCAATGTGATTTTTTTTTTATTTAGTTGTGTATTTCAAAACTTTTGAGATGATTTTTACCCACTTCTACTCTCCCTTGCTGCAGCACTACCATGCACACTAAATGAAAACAAGGCATTTAAGGCGCTGTCTCTTTAAGATGACCCACCCAGTCTGTTCCATTTGGCCAGATGCATCAGTCCAGCACTACCAACACTCACAAACTGCAAAACACGGATACATGTATTTAAAATCATGTTAAACATGCCTTTCAGAGATACAAATGTGCTCTTTCAGTTTTGTATGCTAGAAGTGTTTCAATGAAAAAAAAAAAAAANAAAAAAAAAAAAAATATCTGAAACTGTGAATCTGCAGACCAATTAAATAGAACTGATCAACCAGCAGATTCCCAACATGCTTTTATTGGTCAAATGTCACATCAATCAATGCACAAGTTCATCTCTAAGGCGAAGGCGAAGTTGGGAAAAGAGCTGAATTTGATTTTATTTTGTCCAAAATTACTTTAATGTAAGCTTTGCATCACATCACATGCCAAAAATGATCCCTCCATAAAAAGGCAAAAATAAGTTTCAAATATATGTCATGATTAGGATTGTTAAACCACTAGTGAACTGAATGATATGGTTTAAAAAAAAAAAAAAAAAAAAAAAAAATCATGGTTATCAACTGGCTTCACTGCTGATTATCACATAAATAGAAGCAATGAATAGATCAGAATTTATTCTGTTTGTGAGGTGTTGAGAGCAAAATTATACATATACAGATTTGTGTGGAAAATTACAACTTAGAAGCTTATGTGTAAAAAAAAAAAAAGCTAAGGAGGGTGGGAGGGGTGTGGCCTGAGATCATAGTACATCACATGACCCTACGTTACTATTCCTCCTTTACAGGCCTGACCCAAAATGTAACTGACCTTCTTGTAGCTCTTTTGTGTTGACGTCTCTTTGAATGAATCATCTGCAGCTTCCAATAGGTCACTTTTTTTTTCTCTTACATAAATTGTGGTCATCCAAAAAAAAAAAAAAAAAANAAAAAAAAAAAAAAAAAAAAGGATATCCAAGAAACCTAAGTAAACCAACACCGTTTTCTCCAGCCTGTAGTTTATAAATCTATCACTGAAGTATTTCATGAGCCCACTTTTGTTTTATGGCAGCAAAATGTGCTTGCAGCCTCTCCAGGTTAACCTCATGCTCACTTCCTGACAACCTTTCCCCCGTTTCCTGCTGCTCACACATGGAACGCCAAATGCCATAAATGCCAAACACACAAATGCCAAACACACAGATGCCAAAAACACAAACGTCAAACACACATATGCTAAACACCAGTATCACACATTAACGTCACACACTTGTTTAATCAAAACTGATTGAGCATATAGAAATTTTAATTGTTCCCAAATTCTAAAGGACCATACCAGTGGTTTTGCATGTTTGAGCCCAATCTGCATACACGTTGTGGATATATGTTACTTGTAGAGACTTGAAACATGCTTGAGATAAGTAATCCATCACAGCAAACACAATGTCTATTAAAGTTTTGTCAGAGTAACTTTATTTAACCAGTCAAACACGGAGCCTCATGGAAGAAAAGGTAAGTCTCCGCCAAGGAGAAGACAGCTTTTACCGAGAAATTAAAAATGGCATTGCCTTCTACATTTGGATGTACATGTTAGCATTGAATTTTAAGGTGGATGTATCACCTGAACATTTGATTTCAAAAGATTAGAGGATAAGAGGAGGATTAGAGCAACAAGATAACAGGAAAACTAAAATACAGTTTTATGGTTTGGAAGTTGGATGTCAGGAACGTAATGTTGTATTTATTGGGCTCGAACATGAAAAATCACCAGTATGGTCCTTCAGGTTGCTCTCAGCCAGGCGTTAGTGTGCTGTAATGGTGAACATCTTTGTTTATGTAGCAGCGCGACGAATGTAAATGAAAATGAGGGCAGCGTAAATCTCTATTTACTTCACCCTGCAGGCCTGTAGAAATACAATACTCTCAAATCCTAGAGAGAAACAATGCGACACACGACTTTAATATCCACTCGGCGACAGTCTAAAGCCTCACAAAGCTACAAACCCTGCAAGCCGCACACTTTCTCAGTGAAACTTCAGCGGTTATTTATATCTCCAGCTCCATGTAATTAAGTTCCTGTCATTTTCTCTTCTCTCAAACGTTGCTTAACATAAACGGAGGCCAGGCTCATTAATTAGTTCCAGCATGTGATCACGAGCCGCTTCTCTCGGATGCTGAAATGAAGCAACTCCCTCCCCGTGTAAGTGTGGTGCAGGAAGTAAATGAAAGTGGAGCATCAATCCTGAGAAGGCAGAGGGAGGGAGGTGATGTCACCATCAATGAAAAGAGCAATGCAAGCCAGGTTTAACACTTATAGGGACTTCTTCCATTAAAACTATTTCTTTCTGTTCCTTTAAAGTTTTTAAAGCATTGTGAAATTAACAAAAAATGAATTAGAACTATGAGATTCCACAGCATATGTTACTTAAGTGCAACTGTAATGCCACCAATAATACGCTTGCAAAATCGCAGGTTTCTGTACATGCAGATGCTGAGAAAAAGCGATGCTGTGCTGTTTCCACGTTTGACATGAATCACGTGTGACATATCTGTGATGCGATGTGCAGTACAGGTGGAAAGATGAAGTTTCTCGCCTTTCATCTTCAGATGCAATTACCGCGCTCTGGATGGGCACCGCTGATTAATGCAGCCCGGTGATATACGGCACCACAAAATGGAAGGGCATATTTATGAAGTCCTTTAATCTCCCTTGACAACAACCTCATAGGAGCCAACAGGCTCATCTCCCACGGCCACATTAGGCCGACTGTTCTCTTCTCTTTGAGTTACTGCTGTCACCTGTCGGACATTTCACAGGACAGCGCTTCATTTGAGGTCAATTTCTTTCTTTTCCCAGTAGATCAGCTGGTCCAGCAGAAACGCAAGCCGCTAAAGTTTTGGGATTTTAAAGAGTGCGGATTATAGGATCAAAAGGCAACAGTGCTAATCCCTCTCCCTTATTAAAGATGATAGAGCTATAAATGACAACACATTGCAAAACCTTGCTCAGCTCCAAACTTCTGGTAGCGTATGTAAGTACTTAACGGAACCAGGCTTGAGGGATGGAGCTGCCTCCGAGCAGGATTAACCAGGAGAGATGGGATGTTGATCCTGCAGTTGCTCTCTAAGTTTCCTTTTTTCCTCTCTTTTTTTTTTTCTGAGGAAGTGCATGACTGTGGAATGGAGACAGGAATGCAGCAGCAGCAGCAGCGAGGTTGTGGGAGCTCCTGTCTCTGCACTGTACACTGCAATTATCTCCAGAAGCTCAGGAAGCTAATTGGAAGAGATGTGGGATAAATCCCAGCCCGGGGGAATTGTGTTAATTTTCCACTTTCAGCTGACCTAATAAGAGGACCATCCACTGGCGCTGGAATGATGGTTATAGTGGAAGAGAGAGAGAGAGAGAGAGAGAGAGAGAGAGCAATACACTCCTATTCTCTGTGTACATGCATAGTTAATGACCATCACACACTGTCATCTAACTACACAACACAGATTATATTTCTCATTTTCTGCGTTTTGGTGCCTTTTCTCGCTTACACGAGCATTCCGGTAATTTCCATATGCCTGACTGCGTTATTTCTGGGAAAAGAGCCCATTTCTTCCCCAGCTGACACTGCCCTCATATTACTTGATCCAAGGAACATCCCAAACAGCACGGACATTCACTTCACGGATTCCTCCTAAGCAGCGAAGTGTGCACAACCACAGTCAGGACTCCTCCTCACAGATGACAAATTTAATCCTCCTCCCTCAGAGTTCTAATGGGGAAGTCTCGATTCAGACGTGACCTTAATCACATTAACCCCCTTTTTTTCCACCGTGAGCCAAAACCTGGAGTTTGAACCAAGTTCCAAGGTTCCTGCTCCTTTCCACTGTGCTGTTAAGACCAAACGGAGGTTATCCAAGAATACAAGCCCCTCTGTACGGCCAAGTTCACAANTGCTGTTAAGACCAAACGGAGGTTATCCAAGAATACAAGCCCCTCTGTACGGCCAAGTTCACAAGCCACAATATGTCAGAGAAAATAAAAAATGACTGTTATATGATAAATACATAAACTGAATCATGGCAGTAAACTGAAGGGCTTCCAATGTAAACTGCCAGTCAGAAACAGAAAATGAAATGAGTTTTTACAGTTTTATTGCTGTTTTGTGGTAACTAAGTGCATTGTCCAGAGCCATTGATGAAATCAGGGTAGGAACTATGGATCAGCCCCAGTTTATTCATCCAAAGATACACACACATACACACACACACACACACACACACACACACACACACACACACACACACACACAGTAATACAGTAACATGCAACTGGACCTGCAGGCATATTAATCTTTTCCATTATTGATGTAGCCTCGTCACTTAGCTTCCACCCTGTTATATGGCTCTTCCTTTTCTAATGTAGCCTGGTCATAATGCTGTTTAGTAATTTGAGGTTTATGCATTATTTATCGCCACACCAAGAATTAAAAAAAAAAAAAAANTTAAAAAAAAAAAAAAAATGTTAGAAAATCAACAAAACATTTACAATTAACGGCTATTACATGATGAGCTAAATGAGGTCATCTTTTTTTGATCAAACAAGAGCAGGAGTGTGATTACAAAGTAATGGAGTGTGTCGTACATTTAAATTAGGTACGAGACTGGTATTACTGCATATATTGTCAAAGAAGCTGCTCCAAAATTTTTTGTTGATTATTTTGTGTCATGAAGTTCAGTACAACAATATTTGTGTTGCCTGAATAAAATGACTCCAAGTATTGTGAAATAGCTGCTGGTACTGCTGATCCCACTTGGAATTGATGTTTCAGTTTTATGAATGCATGTTTTAGTTTGCTGGTTGAGCAAACTGAAGCAGTTAGTACGTAGCTAATACTAATTTAAATGAAATGCTTTAGTTTGCTCACACAGTTTGCCCACAGACTGATTATTTTCTATCTGCTCAGTATGAAATTGTGACAGTAAATTAGTGGCTGTTGAAGAACGTTGTACATCTTGCAAGCTAAAGAGACCCACATATGTCGGAGCTGACATTTAGATATTTAGGTAATGAGTTTCCTCTGCAGGGTGTTGGGACGCACCCTTAGACTCTTTTCACATGATATGAGTTGAGCATTGTGCTGACCTGGGTGTTCCATTATTGTATATTAGGAGCTGAGTGGTGACTCTGAACACTGTGTCACGCCACCTTGGCGTCACACAGTGCTTGGATTCTCCATTTTGATGTGGTGCTCAAAGTTCAATTCGGAAAGGTCAAATTCAACTTTGACCTTTCCGACGCTGACTTTTCCAATGTGCAACCAATCAGAGAGCAGCTGTACACAGAAGTGCCAGTTTCCCGAGTTGTACTACACAACTTTAAAATCATATCATGATCTGGGAAAAAAGGCGCTTGCTTGGTGAAATGTCAGCAGTCNACTTTAAAATCATATCATGATCTGGGAAAAAAGGCGCTTGCTTGGTGAAATGTCAGCAGTCAGACATTGATACCAGTTGGTTTCATGCACCCACATTCGCATTTTTTCACTTTTCTTCTCCAAATGAGAAGAAGAGCCGAGCCTTCTGTGTTGTGATGTCCATGTTTCTACCCAATTTGACCCAGAAACCCGATTTGGACCACAAATGTGCAAAGATCACCCATAGTAACCATCAACATGTCATTAGCAATGAGTGTTTCCTGTCAGCGCTTGGTTGAGCGGCGCTGCTCAGACTCTGTTCAAGCAAGCAGAGCGCTGGATGCTATGCTCAGCGGCAACGCTCAATGTTTAGCATGTGAAACGGGCCTTAGGATAGATTAAAGGAGCTCAGAGTGGAGCCACTGGTGGTTTTCAGCTTTTAGCCAGGGTGCCTCCTGGACACCTCCTTGAGGAGGTTTTCTAGTCATGTCCATGTGGGGGGAGACCACAGGGCAGACCCAGAATATGCTAAAAGGATTATATATCCTATTTGTCTTGAAGAGCTGAGGATAGGGAGAAGGACATCTGTACAACTTTGCTTAGAATGCTGCATTCTGTGACATGGACAGATAAGCAGTGGAAAATGTATGGATGGATGGATGGATGGATGGATGGATGGAATTTATAGGATTCATTCAAGCAATTTTTGTCATTTTCAAATGATGAGTGGGAAGTTGCCCTCAAATGGGCCAAACAAAGTAGTAAATGCCAATATATAACCATTAATAAGTTGATGAGCTCTGTTTCACTTTCAACACATTATCTTTGTACAAGGTCTTCATCCTTGAAGATTTTTTTTCCTAAGGCTCTAAATTCACGTGATTTATTTACCAAAGACCGATGGACATCTGAAGACAAATACTTGGTGAATACATCCACGTCTCATTATATTTCCTGACTTTTCAAGTTGACAAGGACCAACTTAACACACCACAACAAACAACTCAACAACTGGGAAACTGAACCACATAGACACACCAGTCATGTCATCCAAATTCAGGCAAAAGAAGGCGTCATTTCTCGACCACATTTAAGATTCTTTGGAAGAAACGTGAAGCTGCTATGACATCCATGTTAACAGAAATGATTTGTTTTGATTGGATGCATACATGTTTCTATTAAATGAAGTCACCAGCTCAGGCATAGCTTACAAGCAAAAATTTGAAACTAATCATGACTGAAAACTGTTGCAATTTTGTTGAGTGCTATTTTTCACCCACAAAAGACATGTATTATGAACAGGCCCCCAAATCCCTCCTTTGCACTTGAACTTTAATCCCAGCAGTGTGAAGTGAAAAACATGTGATCATAGTTTCATCTGACAGGCTTTGGATGGCTCACGAGATGTGCAGAGAAACACTGAAAGCATTTTGAGAAACATTTGTTCTAATCTCTGTTCTTCAGTCTTTATTGGGTTAATGCCATTATAGTTTTTATGAATATGATAAATGATACAGATGTACAGTATTTCATATATAAATGCTTTGTAATCCAGTCCAAATCAAAATAGATTCCCTTTGCTTATTATTATTTCATAAAACATGTTTTGGAAGCTAACAGATCGCTAATGTGGATGACGCTTCAGTTCGACATGGCTGTCGTCTCGTTTCAGAGCGAGCTCTTTTCACTGCATCTCTTTGTTGTGTTCAATATTTCCACTGACTTCTATAACACTTTGGGGGCAGAATTATTTTGGAATAATCAAAAGAAATAAGAGACCCCAGAAACACCCTCCAACAGATGCAAGCAATGACACGCAAAAGCCTTTCCATAGGCCTGCTCATAATGCCTTTTAATGGTCCTGTTTAACAAGCAAGGGAAGTGGTTTCCCCCCATTACCCACAAACCCCCAAATGTTGCCCCGCCAAGGACAGGGATATCCCAGAGTTCAGCGGGAGCAGTATCAATCTTCTTGTCCCCAAAGACATGTGCTTATTCAATAGAGTGGGATCAACCGAGCTCTGGACCGTGTCAGAACGCACTAAACACGAATCATACAGCCTTTGCTTTGCTGGTTCAGCCAAACCACTCGCACTAAACTGAAATGCCACCAGAACAATCTGCTGTAATTGATGTTTTCTTGAAAGCAGTCACAGCAGCGCTGAATAAATTCATCGAATCATCCGCACGCTGTCTGGATTACCACAAAGAAACTTCAAACGCTTGGATGGCATTTTTTTTTTCCCACAATGCCATCTGAATACACTCCACAATGTGACAAGAAAATTTCATCCTGTAACAGATAGTGTGCAAGATGACTGGAAGAAACAAAGAATTCGTGATAAGATGAGAAAAATATCTGAAAAAAAGCTGGTGAAGTAACTTTTTGGTGCATTGTTGCAGAGACTAATCCATAAATCCCTGAAAGCATAAACAGCTGCAAAAGGCTCAGCTTAGCAAATTTACCAAAATAAACAAAATAGAATCACATTGGATACTAATAAAGCACATGTGGAAGATTGGCTTCTATGTTTAGACAAAGCTGGATATGCCTTCATGCTCTGCTGTCTTTGGACTTCACATATTTCCTTGATTGCTTCATTTCCCAGGTTTACAGTTATATTCATGTTGTCTACCTGATATTGCAGCATTCATTCCAAACTCTCATTTTATCATGTGTTAACCTTTTCAGTAGACATGGCACTTTATCTCCCGATATTTCAAGAAAGGAGTACATTATTCTTACAGTGCAAATAAGGGCTGTGTGAAGATGACATCTTTCTCATATAGGCAATGGCCTGACATTAAACTAGGCTAGCGTGAGCAATTGTTTACCTTTGTTCTCCACTCTGGTGACCTATATTCATTTACCAACTTGAAGAATATTTCTGCCAAGTGTGAAATGTTAATTTATAGCAAAAAGTATGACTTATTAAACCACGCCTCTCCTTATCCATTGCAAAAATGTTAAAACTTTTTAATGTGTTAAAACTTAAAGCTTAAAACTGTAACTTAGTTTTTTGGAAAATATTGTAATGTTTTCTCATCTGTATGGTAGAGTTGTGCGAGATGATCGGGATGCAGATTTGAAACCATTGCCTTAATGGATTCTTGGATCACAATAACAAAGTATTAGAATTTCAAGAAAAAAACTGCAGTCCTCTTTCATTTCATTTTATTAGAAGTATGACCATATAAATGGTATGGAGTACAAACAATACATATATGCATATGAAGGTAAGCAGAACTGGTGAAAAAAAGACAAAGAAAACCAACCTAAATCACTTAAACAAAATTAATACATTTTTCAAAAAGGCACCAAGTTTACAGATTATTTTTGGATTCTCTGACTGCAATAACAACCAATTTAAACATAGATGGACACTTAACATAAAACTTAAGCAAATACTTTTCTCTAGATTGCATTATTTCCATATTTGTGCATTAAACAGTACATGATATTATTTTCTATTTTACTTTTCAGCCTCTTGCAAAAACGCACTGTCAAACACACACCACACACACAAAGAGAGAGAGAGAGAGAGAGAGAGAGAGAGAGAGAGATTTGGTNCACACACCACACACACAAAGAGAGAGAGAGAGAGAGAGAGAGAGAGAGAGAGAGATTTGGTTTCAGGACACAGTTAGTTTGAACTCAAAGGTTCAGGTCGGGACATATTTTACTGTATTATAATATCAAAGTTGCATTATAACTTGAGAAACTGAAAATTTCCCCCAATAATTCCCGTCTCACACAAATCCTCAACATCGCTCAGGACTATTGAACATCTGAGCTGATTACTATAAGAACTAAAGTAATACAGAATCAAAATCAGCCTTCAGCATTGAACCCATTGAAGCCCTTGCTTTTAGTCTTTGGTATTGCCTCCTCCTCCTGCAGGACGTGACAGCGTTGGGCTGACAGGTGGGGCTGGCACCACCCTGCAGCTCAGCTTTGATGTTGACTGGCATTTACGAGCAGAGTTCATACATTAAATGCTTGTCAGCTCACATCCTCCTGTTCTTCTTCTGCCCGGTGGGTCGGATCCACATTCGCTGCACAACAGCAGGACATTAAATGTCTCAGAAAAAAAGGGCAAAAGAGGGGCCAGGCCTTGTCCTGGGTCACAGCAATGAATGCATTTACAATGTGCACTTAAAGAAAAATGTAGCAGGAATCTATGGGAGACGGACCGTAGAAATAAGGCTCGATGGCAGGAGCCAGGGTGAGAAGTTAAGTCCTTTTCCTCTGAGCAGTTGAGAAGATTTGTATTCTCCATTCGGGAAGGGATCCAGGCCTAAGGAGTGTGTAGATGGGAGAGTTATGATTCTGACCTGTGGGGGGGTCAACGCTAGAAGCTGCTCTATGTTTGTGGAACCAGTGGAAGTGGGGGGTGCAGCGGAGTAAAATACAGCGTTTCCTGCAATGTCAGAAGCTGGAAATGGCCCCGTTGAACAATATAAGTTGAAAGCCGAGGGCCCGCTGCTCATATTCAGAGTGAGATTTTATAAACGCAATATATGCCTCCAATCTGTAATATCCGCTCTGCTCCCAGGGAAACAGAGAACGAAGGAAACATTAAAGCAACCCCCTGAGGTTTCCTATAAAGCACAGAGACACTCTGGACATTATTGCATTGTGTTGTGTTTGAATTGCCTCTTAAAAAAAAAAAAAGCAGCTCATCCCCCCTTAAATCCCGATTTAAATACAAATTAAAAATGTCTACTTATTATGTTTCATTCGTTCGTGCAGTTTTTATCTGGGTATCGGCACTTGCAGCGGTTTGCAACAACCTCGCCATTTTGTTGTTTATCACCGTTTGCTCTCTGAAAAACTGGCTGATACTGAACATGCAGTAGCTGTTACATTCAATAGCGCAAACTACATCATTGGAAATGGATATGCAGGATAAAATTCTGCTTAGCACCAAGAACGTTTTCAAGAAAACACTATACCTGCACGTTTCACATTTCATACTCTTCACAGGGCTCATCGTTCTTCTCTCTCATTTCTCTGCTCTCTTCCTCCCTTCCCTCCTCTTCTCTCTATCTGTCATGTTAATGATCCTCCCATTTGGGGTTCCTGATATCCCGGCTCCTCTCAGAGGATCCTGCTTGGCAGAAATAGAGTTTAAAGCAGCAGAGCTGTTTCCTCATTGATTTTAGATCTGACCTTCCTGTAACCTCGGGTAAAACAATCGCCCATGCCCAAAGTCCCCCTGCAGCAGGAGGAGACTGATCAGCCGACTGCAGAGACAGTCAAACATAGAAACAGGCAAAGAAAAGGGAACTTTATCACACTTCCCCCATGACAACAGTGAAAACACGAGGGAGACAATAGGGTCAGACAACCTGAGAACACAAATGGCTGCTCCATCCCAGAGCAAGCAGATCCCTCCGAGAGAATTCGGTTTCCAATAATTAGTTACAAAAAGACATTATTTAGACAGGAATTAATGGGATACAGAAGTAGAAATATACACGAATAAGGCAACAAACAGTGCAATTTGATTTAAATAAAGCTGAATAGAGTTGTTTTCTTATCACGCTGTCCTGGATTCTGAGAGGGAACAGATAAATTACAGCGAGGGTAAAGAAGTGAGCCAGTATCCCGCTGTGAATTGGCCTGAAAAGCATGACTGTGCCAAACTCAAGATGACAGACAACCTGAGGGTCATTACCCCTGTGATAAAATACTTTAAATGCTCAAAATCAAAACCAGAGAGGAAGGAAAAATAATCATTCGGTCGAGGTACGGCTACGCGGTGATTTCTCATCTCCATCGTGAAGTCTTTGATGCTTTTTTCTTCCATTAAGAAATGCAGCAGTTTGTCACCTTTTCCATTTGCAGCACGCTTCCAGTGTGCATTCAGCTCACCTTTACACACACACACACACACACACACACAACACACACACACGCACACATCTGTTTCTGTGCTGTCTCGTTATCACGGTCCTTGACCACAGTAGGGAGCTCGCTCTATAATAGAGCTGAAAGTGATGGATGAGCTGGAGTTTGGAGAGACCTCTGGAAAGAACTTTGGATGATACATACAAAGCCTGACAGGACTCCAAAACATCCTGGAGAGAGGAAGGAAAGGTGAAAAGCTCAAGCTGAAAGGTTATAATCAGAGGAGAAAGAACCAGTCGTTTTAGCACTTTTGAGGTAGAGAATGCTATTTTCTGCTAGTTATGACTTTTACTGTTCACGTCGCAGGGTTTCCAGCAAAGTGAACCACAAAAATGTTAAAACTGTATTTTTGGTTTTACTCACATGCATTAGTGCACACACACACACACACACACACACACACAGTCTGTCACACAGATGGGTGTGACTCAANTTTTTTTTTTTTTTTGGTTTTTTATTTGGTTTTTTTTTTAGGACACAGCCATACTATTTAAAGCTCTTAAACTTAACTTTACTATCTTATTGCTGAGGTGACACATTTTTCCTCCTCAGACTTGAGATTCTCTGTGTACATTTGTAGGTGAGAATGTGTGTGTGTGTGTGTGTGTGTGTGAGACATTCCTCTGCGTTTCAGTCTTGCATCTCTTATTGTTTTATGAACAACAGAACTAGGACAAAGCCTCATCCTGAAGCAGTTGTCTGTGCTGAAATAGCAGACAGGCCTGCTACTTATTAACCAGAGATATTACGTAACATTTATTAATGCTGTCTGCCATATATTTATTGTCATGGCTGTATCATGTCTTACTGAAAACATTTGATTTTTGTCTTGACCAGAGGGCTCATTTTTACAACTGCTGCTACCTTTATATCTTTTTTCGGACTGGAAGATGCAGCAAAGAAAGGACAGTGGGTAGTGTGTGTCTGTGTGTCTTTGTAATCTCAACATAATTATTCCTATAAATGGAGAAAATAACACACACTTTTACTTTGGTGGAGGGGGAGGGTGGAGTTATTAACAGAAATTCCGTGTCTTCTGTGTATTTTTGTAATCTCCACTCAATTATAAACAGGGATAAGGGTCACAGCTTCACTTTTCACGATTCTCTCTATGGACTGCAGACATGTTGAGGGAGATAGTAAAAAAGGAGAGCTTGAGAGAGAAATTAAAACCCTCCCCACTTTCGCGCCTAACCATACCTGGCCACTTCCTGCCTGGCTTAGTGGTGGAGCTGGAGAGTTAGAAATTTTGCAAGCTGCAGATCTCTTTGATTTGACAGGTGGAAAGACGGTTTCCACCACCTTCTGACTCTCTGAGGCATTCTGCAGCCTTTACATTTCTAGCTGATTTATTGGAAACAGTCTGTTTGCAAAAATATATAGGAATATTACAAATATATACAGGAGGAAGCAACACTTCTTCTTTTTGGCATCTCATAATTATAAACATCAGTTAGCTCATTTTCAATTTATAAACAGATTTTATCAGGAACTACATACGTGCTCAACATGGAAAAGGAACATTTATGCTTCTGATGTGTGAATGTTCTGCAGACCAGAATGAATAGAAACTGGTCATAAATCATCTTTTCTTAACATTTAATAGCAAATGACCCTGTTCTCCACGTTTAATCTATCTATAAAGACAGTTTCTCTATCTGTCTGTGGCACCAACATCTCTAGAACCCGGTACTGTATGAAGTTGATATTCAGCAGGTTTATTGTTCATGACCTAAGGACGAGCAGTGTCGTGTTTTCCTTAACTTCCTTCAGCTTCACAAATAACCATCAAAAACCTTTGTGTTAAGTGCACAGCTATAAAAAAAAATTTAAAAAAAATGCAACCCCCACATTTACTTCCAGTACATCAGTGGGTTACCCATTTGTTAGATACTACAATTATGGAATCTTCAACTGCCAAAATTAACACATATTGTAATAGAACTGCTGACATCTGGGAAAATGCTTTGGATTTGTTTTAAACAGGAATGAATCAGTGATTACAGCCTATTTAGATGTATGTATACAGTATATACAGGTATATGCTATATATAGCTATCAACAATGAAATAGTGAAACTGGGAGTTGTGGCCTGAAGGATTTAGACAGGGAAGGGGAAGTACGTAATAGTGCAACTTCTTTCTTTGTTTGACTTTATTTGGATGTTTCTTTTTTTGTTGTTTTCTGTTTGTCATATGGATAATTTCCAACACATTTTCCACATTTATAATAATGATTAAAAAAAACTGAAAAATGACTGTATACATAAAAGAAAACCTGCTTTTGCTGGCTCCCCTGCTAATAAGCTCTTGTCATACAGCAGAAAGTCCATAGAAAAGTTTAGTTAGTCTACATCAGATCTAAAATGCTACATGCTATAGCCAAAGTTCAGATGTATTATGGCTTCATCCATCCCAGTGTAATTTCTTCTCGTGTAAGGCACCTTGCTGAGGTCTGAATGAAAAGTATTAGCCTCCTCAGTTAATACTCCTGAGAAGTATTAACTTCTTAATTGCTTGTCTTTGTCAAAAATGCTAAGATGAAAAATCTCTCATGCTACGCACTGAAGATAACATCTCTTTCTTTTACCTCTTTTTCCTCCCATCTGGTCATCACTGTTGAATTCCAGCTCACAAAAATATAAGGATCCCCTCAGCCTGTGACAGCAGGTCAGCATGCAGCCACCAACCAGCATTAAAAACACGGCAAACCGCTAGAAACTACACATACTCTAAGCTGTGGTAAAGCTAGAAAGCGGAGAGGTGAGCGTTCAGGGTGGATCTAAACAAGACATTCCAAAGCTTTAAGGGCAGCCAGCGGCAATGAGGCGAGGTGGAGGGAGAGCGAGAGGAGGGACCTGGACACAGAGATGTCCTCTCCTTTTTACCCGTGGCGTGATGAACGTCAGTATGTGTCTCCAGACTTACATAATGACGGCTGTGGGGTTAATGGTGTCATTGGTGTTCATGTCTGTCATGTGGGCCAGATCTGTCAACATGGAGTTTACACTGTACTGAAATTACCAGCCAACTACTCAACACATTTACAGTAGGTAATGTGGAAAACGTCACTGATTGTGTATATTTATTGCTTTCTCAACCTTGTAGTATTGTAGTATTTTCACAATCATGCAATATTACAATAATTGTCTCAAACTCTATATTTTACATGCAAAAGCCACAGTTGCACTAAATCTTTTTTTTTTTTTTTTTTTTNTTTTTTTTTTTTTTTTTTTTCTTTGACTGTGAACTTATTTAAAATGGGAGAAATATCTTAATTTAATCCAAACAGAAATGTCACTGCAACCTGACATGATTTTATTTTTGAGTACTTCCTGTCACAATGGAAGTCTTATTTTAAAGGAATGTAGTCTTTAGTTGTTAGCAGACATTGATGCAAAGAGGAAAATGGCAAGACAGCCACAGCTCATGAACTCAGTGAACACTTACATCAGTGTCTCTGTCTGGTCATCACACCTTTTATGCCCAAGTTTAATGACTTCATTACAACAAAGATGTTACTCCTTCTTTTAATACAGAAATACTTAATACAAAACTTCATAGTTTTTAAAACTTAAATATCACGTACTTAACCCATCCTTCCTGGACTTGTGACACCATAGAAATTTTATCTTGTGGACCTCTAAGACTTGTATTTAAAGGACCATGTTGGCGAGTTTGCATGTTAAAGCCCAATAAATATTCACATATATTTACAATACTGGCAAATAATTTTCAAAACATAAAACCATATTTAGTTTTCCTGTTATTTTGCCAAATCCCCATGTCTTTCATAATCAAATGTTCAGGTGATACACCCACCTTTAAATTCAGTGTTTCACTTGCTAACATGTATGTCCAAAATGGTTTTGAATTTTCTGTAAAAGCCATCTTCTCCTGGGACTATATTCCCTAGTGGAGGCATACGTTGTCTTCCGCTTGACCCTGTGTTGGTCCGGTTAAAGTTGCTTCAACAGAAAACTTAACAGACATATTTGCTGCGATGGATGATTTATTTCAAGCACGTCACTCTCTATAAGTTGATTTTAATACCGTACAGGAATGAACTGAAACCAATGGCAGTCTGGAAGGCAGGAAAAAAAACTTATAAAATTTACCTCTGAGGTACTACATTTTAGGAAATGGTTAGCAGTAATGTATGTGGGTTGTAAATCTATTGGGCTCAGAATTGATGCTATAGCTCTTTAAGTTCCCCTTGATGTATTGGCTGAAAATAATTTTGGAAGTAATAGCTAGCCTAACATCACACATATAAATGAACTGAGAAAACTGCATTTTTAGGATAGTTTTTACATTATTAAAATATTAGGACGCAGGTAAGGAGCATATAATTTGAGCAACAGTTTGTCTTTTAGGAGAGACTGTTTGTTCAGGATATTACTGGATTTTTTTTTTTTTTTTTTNTTTTTTTTTTTTTTTTTTTAAGATAAGAGAAATCATTTAAAACATGAATTTAGTCATTTATGGAGGCATTTTATTGGGTTTTGGGTATTTGACTTCATTTTTTGGCTGCAGTGTTTTTTTTATCTTATCTCTCCTGGGACTTGGAACAGCGTTTGGCTCTCAGATGTTTGAGGCCAGAGGCAGATAAAAACCGCTATCAGAGCCAAAGGATAACAGGTAAGATAACAGCTAAGCTCCTACTCACACTGCTGAGCTGTTCCAGCGGCTGACTTTGCTGTAAGTCATTGATTAAAGGAATAAACTGTAGTAGCCTATTTATTGCTGTAACATCTGCCCTTATGGAGGCCACCCGCATGTGTCCGCACACACACACACACACACACACCATCATACACGAGGCGTAATCACANCCACCCGCATGTGTCCGCACACACACACACACACACACACCATCATACACGAGGCGTAATCACATAAGGCAAAGTTTACCAAGCTTTATTTAGAGAAGTGTGTTCCATCGATTTTTTAGCAGTCAAGCAAATAAATCTCCATTTGCTCATCTGAGCCGGACCTCCCTGCCTGATGAATGAACCTGCACACAGAGTACAGGCTTTTAAATGGGAACTCTAAGGAACAGTGACAGTCATAATCAAGGGCTGGCAGAGGAGGATTGTACAACAGATTAGAGATGATTAAGTGATGAGATTATATACGCTGGTTCCGCCCACAGAATGCTGCTCCACATGGCGGAGGAGCTGGACTCCTTCCTCCATCTAGAATCACAAACAAGCCTTTTAATGATAGCAGTGGAAATATCCAGCTAAATCCTGTCGTAGAAAGCTGGGATTTCCAAGAAAGCAATGCAAACAAACGTGAAAACTCTTTCCAACTCCACACCAAGCTGGAACTCTCTCTCTCATCCTCTTTGCTGTCAACATTAAATTTCACATCCATGTAATTTATCCACCGTCTCTTTTCCTTGCCATGTTTCGCCACACTGATCTCATCACCCTCTTGCATCCTGCCACCCATTCTTTTTCCACCCCGCTTGTTTTTTTTTCTCTCTNCCCCCCCGTTTGTTCGCTGTCTTCTTCATCTTCTTCTCTGTCTCCTTCTTTTTTTGCCTCTTGAAGACCTTTCCCACTGCAGCCATATCACCTAACGCTAATGAGGGCTTTAATCATTTATACGGAGGAAGAGAGGGATCATACCCAGTGGCATGAGATACTGTGTGTGCTGAAATAAAAGAGAGAGAGAGAGAGAGAGAGAGAGAGAGAGAGAAATCCAGAAAGAAACATACCATATACTCTATTACACAGAAATATTAAATCATCCAACCATGCCCTGTTTTTGGCTGCAGCATGGCCTTGAAACTTCACCTACAATGAAGCTTCAATACATCTTCTTATGTATCTACCGTATATACTCGTGTATAAGCCCTGATTCTGACCTGCAAATTTCGATTTTTAAAAACACTTTTAAAGATTTTTAGAGAAAAGAAGATTTTTAATCCGACCCCCTGATGTTGTTCCATCATTTTATTTGTTTAGCAAATTACCTGTTTTTCTGTGTATTGTCATAGAATTCCTGTGATTTTCTGAAAATAATCCACGTACCGGTACCAGTAAACAGCTGATTACCGTAACTGACATTAGCTGACAGTAACTTTTCTGGACTCCTCTTCCTCATCTGAATCGCCAAACAGTTCATTCCAGTCCTGTTTTGTGTAACGTGTCTTGATGCTCTTTTCCTCTTCTGAGTCCATGTTGTTTCCATTCTGTGTTGTATCTTATCTCAAGGTTCTTGCTAATAAAGCACAAAACATGAAACAGCACTTTTATTAGGTCGTCTCTGATTGGCCCATTTTTTTTTTGGTGTTTGACCAATCACAACAGCTCTTACTGGCTACCGCAAAATGTGCTGGATAAGATCTTTAGTCATGAAATATCTCATTCTAAGGTATGATTTAAACTATTTTCCATGGGTAGTGGTAATGGGTAGTATTTCCACCCCTGGAAATTTCCTTTTCTGGGATCAAATTTGAATTTCTCATGTATAAGCCTACTCTCCAATTTGCTTTGTGAAATTTGGTAATAAAAACTTGGCTTATACTCTAGTATGTACGGTATCCAACTTGCAAAATAGACTTAACAAGTCCCTCTGTCTCCTTCACTGAACGCAGTGGCTGGCAGAAGGAGACGGCCTGCAGGCATGATGGCAGATAAGAGTTAAATGAGCAGATGTCTGAGTGGAACTGTGTCCGCCTGCTCTGGCCTGTGGTGCACTTCTAAGGGCAGCACCACACTGCCACCCAATTTGGCTCTAGTTGGGCCTGCACTATTTACAGAAGGTAAAGTGTGTGTGAGCTTTAGTCCATGGAGAGCATCCAGGCCCAGACGCCACAGAGCCAGAGCCAGAGCAAGTCTACTGGCCCCTTGGTTCTTGTAAAATTAAAAGGAGTTGGAATGTCGATGCTTTGCAGATAGCTGCAAATATACGCAGTCCAGCTGGGATCGAGCTGACAGGGAACACCTGCCTACCACACGGGACTGGACCATGATCTCTGAGCTCCCATCATAAAAGAGCTCCATTCCCTGAACACAGTCGTGTTTCTATGTGTGTGTGCTCACTTACATGCGTATGTGTTGAAATGACAAGCTATTTAATATCTCTCGTATACTGTATGTTCGTATTTAAAGTATAGGGGTTAAGAGAACATAAACAGATTTTCATAGTCTTATTTTTCATTTAAGGTTCTATTTTCAAAGCTTTGCAATGCTTTAAAGGACCATACCACACATTTTGCATGTTTGAGCCTAATATATCCAATTTTCATACACGTAAGGTTAGTGACAATCATTTTCCAAAGGATATTACTGGAACGGTGAGTTAAGCAAAAAAAAAAAAAAAAAAAAAAAAAAAAANTGTTAAAATCAACTTGTTGATACTTGAAACATTCTTGGGATAGGTAATCCATCATTGTGAACAAGATGTGTATTTTTCAAAGTTTCGTAATTTTAGCATTTAAGTGCAATAAAAAGTGTGTAGTGAACTCTACCGGGGAATATAGTCCCAAAAGAAGATCTGCATTTATCAAAAAATTTAAACAACCGTGTCTTCATAATTTTGTAACTAGGTGAAACATCAATTTTTTAAAGATGGATGTATCGCTTGAATATTTGATTTTGAAAGATTAAGACATTTTGCAAAATATCAGGAAAGCTGAAATACAGTTTTATCCTTTGGGAAATGATTGTCANAAAAAAAAAAAAAAAAAAAAAAAAAAAAAAAAAAAAAAAAAAAAAAAAAAAAAAAATAGATCCACTTTTGTGTTCCCTTGCTGCAGGCACTGCCATGCACACTGAGTGAAAACTGTGTGTTTCAGGCAGATAGGTGGTGTCTTTAAGGACCCTTCCTCTAAAACCCATGCTGATTGGCCAGCTACAACAACAGGGAATGCTGGCCAAACACTTGCTAGCTAACCGTGTACTTCGTGGCTACGTAGTCACTTTTATTGCATGTTAATGTCATCACATTTTGGATGTTAAGCAAAAACAAAGTGTTCAGTGTTCAGGACCTAGAGGTTTGTTTTACTGGATGTATTTCTATAGGCAAGAAACTCATATTTTGCAACTTTTGACAATGTTTAACACATGCTACATGCTCCCTACTATATTACACAAAAATGAGGGAAAATAAAAAAAACAAACAAAAAAAAAAAAAAACNCAAAAAAAAAAAAAAACCAACTTAATATGTCCCCTTTAAAATAGAGTAAACAACAGGGATGAGCAGGGTCTGCATCGTTAATCCTGGAAGTGTTTGCAGACTTTGTTGGCTGGGACAGAGCATATGTTCCTCTGCTGCTGAGAGTGTTTGTAGCCCTCAGCAATTATTATTGAACCTGCATTTCTGGTTTTAGTATTGGCACAAAATTACTCATTAACTTTCCACAAATAATGACATCTGCAAACTGCAAAACGTCCCACATGGCAACCCCAATAATGATTTAAAGCTGTAACCAGGGCGGAAAATATTTAAAGCTCAATTTATGTCTGTTTTTCATGGGGGGTGTTGTGTTTTTAACGTCACATTCTTTCACACAAAGTGAAAAAGTGGGAGTTTAGGAGTCTTGCGTCCATTCAGTCAGGCATTACCATGTTCTTTGATGGACTTCATTGGGCCCAAAGGAAGAGGACATAACCCTGTTTATTTAAATGCACAGCTTTGTGGGACCTTAAATGCTGCTCTGTCTTCATTCCTCAGTCACTGCGCCTTCATTCACAGCAAAAAACAAAAACCTTTGACCTCTTTTGTCTGCTCCATTTGATTGCAATCCTTGTGTTTCATAGATTTCTCAATTTGACAATTTTCCTTTAAAATGAGGTTGATTCTCTTTACACCCTCCTTGGCTTTCCTGGCAGTGTTTCTGTTTCGTTCTGGTGGGAATCTGCACCTAAAGACCTCTCTTTGCTCTGATCTTCCGATGGGAATGCTTGCTAACTGACATTGGCATAATAGATTTCAGTCGCTCTGCTTTCTCCCCTCAGCTTGTTACAATTAAAACCGTAAGCAAAACAGATTCCCATTGAAGCAGCCACTGGGTCTGGCCAGTTGTTCTTATTCCAGATAATAGCAGGATTAACGAATTCAGATGGGGCCTTTATTTGAGCTAATATGGAGCCTTTTCTCAATACAATGTGGGCTTGACAGGTCAATCTCTTCATACTTTGGAAGATTATAATATTTTATCTTACAAAAGAGTCCTCAATCCTCTGTTTATACCATTTTTTATTCTTTTTTTTAACTTTTTCACATTTTCACTCAGTCAGGTCACATCTTAAGGGAACATATTACACCAATTTCCAACATGCAGGTTATTAATGGAGTGTTATTAATGGAGTACATGAATGCATTCAAAGTGTCAAAATGATGAACACATTCAGTTATCATTTTCTTACTCCATTTATTCCCATTAAAGGTCATCAGAAGCTAAAATTGTTTATGCTGTATGTTGGACAGAGGTCAAAGAGATAACACAAAGATTTATGTAGTTTCAGTCAGTTTCAGTGTAAACTGCCAATTTATTTTAATTGTAACATATTAAAATTTTTGTGTTCTTATTTTTATTTAGGGCCTGTTTTGAAACCTTCATAATGGTTTATTCTTCAAAAACACATTCATTCACTTCTACTTCTGCTCTTCCTTCCTGCTGCACCGCTGTGCACACTGAGTGAAAGCAGGCTGTTTTAGCTACTATTTAACCCCCCCCCCCCCNCCAAAAAAAAAGCCTGCTCTGCTGTGATTGGCTAGCTCTGTCATTGCTGGCAACACACACAAATTCTGACACACAGGGGCAGACATTCATTTCATGTGACTGGAATTCATCAAGACTATGATTTCATATTGACTACATCATGCTGGATTATGACTTATTTGCTGTTTTATATCTTCCTGTAATGTTTCACTGGTTTTTGTTTTTTTTTTTTTCATGTTTTTGTAATTTGCCTGCTTCTCACCTAAAGAAGCTCCTATTGCACATCTGGCCGTTCATGGAGAGGGGATCTCTCTTTGAGTTGCCTTTCCAGAGGTTTCTTCCAATTTTTCCCTTATATGATAAGGTTTTTTTGGGAGATTTTTCCTTGTCTTCTTAGAGAGTTTGGGATGGTCAGGAACTATGATGTGTGGGTCTGTAAAGCCCTTTGAGACATTGTATGTAATATTGGGCTGTACAAATAAACTTGACTTGATGCTGGCCATGCTCGCTCACTAACTTTGTAGGTATGTTTAACCAAGGGTGTGTGTGTGTGTGTGAGAGCAAATTTAAATGTGTTACATGTTGACGTCAACATGTTACGTAAGTAAAGGATGAATGTAAAAATGAAGCTTTCAGGACAGTTCAGGACCTATGGGTTTGTCATATTGGATGTATTTCTATAGGTGTGAACCTCAAGTTTTGTTACTTTGACAATGTCCAACACATACTCATATGTACACAGCATTCTCTCTTTTAGCTATGGCATTGTAATTGCAAAACTTTTTTTTTTAAAAGACAGTTTAAAATAAACCTGTGTATGAACTTAAAACCTCTTTAATTATGTTCACTATAGCACAGCCGTATTCAGGTTAAAAAGCTCTGCTGATGCTTTGAGTTGTTAATATTGTGTAGTTCATGCATTTGTGTGTTGCTCTGGATGCTTTATGTATTTGGGCAGTGCCGGCCCCCGTTAGTGTCAGTTTATGATCAGCTTTACGAGCTCGTCACAGCTCTGCTGAGAGAGAATGATGTAGAGGCCTTGAACAGTGCCATTGACTGGCCGGACTGCAGCTCGTCTACAGCCGGCTAAAATCAACACCAGTATTATACACTTTAGCCAGAGCTGCCAGTAAAACACGTCTCCAAGAAACACCGTTTAGGGCATTCCCTTTACAACGTCTAGCTTCCTTCTGTCTTCATTGGCAAAGCGAACACCTGGGTTGAAACAGCATTATACTGCTATTCATGATATACAATGTTCATGATGGGAGAGTGTTTGGCCAGCTCCCTTTCTTAAAGACTATTACATATGGCACTCTGGTGACACATGCCAATTTAGGTTTTGGAAGAAAAGATGGCCTCTTAAACGAGCCTCAAATGGTGGCCCACCGCAGAGAGGGCGTAAAAGAGAGCGAGGCAGAGACAGACAGGGAAGCGTGGTAATATGAGGTGTTTTATAATTCCACCAGGGATAGCCCGATAATCGTGAAAATATTGCAGCAGCAGCACTGGGGCCAGAAATTCTGCCTTCAAGATCTTGGGCAATGTTTCTCTTAACAAGATCATAAATTACTTTGGCAGGTGGGTTCTAAATTGTAGGCCAAAGAAGAAGAGAACTTTAAGTGAGATTTTGGCTTCCTATATCCACCCCGGGCACTAATTAGCCACGTTGGTGCTAGTACCTCTGTCTGCATGGCGTGTAATCAGACTACTGAGTTCAGTAAACAGACAATATTGTATTTTGTTGTAATGTGAAATAAAACAGCGGTAAGAAGAAAATGTTTGTGCGGCAAGATGTTTGATGTCTCAAAGAAGGACACTGTGCGTGACTTTCCCAAGGGAGACCTGACTGGGCGGCATTAGAGGGACAACTTTAGCAAGCCAGGGGCTCATAAAATGTCCAGGATAAAGAGAGAAGAGAATGTACAAGCCCACATCTGAGTTATGTGTCCAATCAGGACTTGTCCTCAGACAGACAGCAGGGAAGGGGACGGGGGAGGGGAGCACTGTAGTCCAACACTTTGCTCTGTGTCTCTGGTATAGCCAATTTTCACTTACAAGTTGACTCCAAAAACCTGTGGATGTGTTCAGAGTTGTTGCTACAGTTTGTCAGGGTGACACACTCTTTTCTCGAAAAGAAGCATCGTCTTATGCTATGATGCTATGCTATTTTATGACGGTATGTGACCATCAAAGCTTAATTCTTTTATTTAAGTCAGACCGGGCACCAAATTTATAGTTAATGTAACTTAATAGCGACACGTAATGCTTTTTCTTGTTTTCCCTCATTTTTATAGTGCAACACACCTAGTTTGATATGCATATTAAACACAAGGCAAGCAAGCAGGTGTTTGGCCAGCATCCGTGTTTCACATTCTATGGCTGTTGAGCTTTTCAGGAGGGGGGACCTTAAAGAGACAGTCCCTAAAAGCCTGATTTCACTCAGTGTATAAGACTGTTAGAATTGGATCAATGTATGTTTGTTTGTTTTTTTTCACATTAAAGCATTGCAAAGGTTTAAAACTAGACCCTATATGAAAATAAGAACATGGGAATCTGTATATGTCCCATTTAAAATAAATTGGGACAGATTAAACACTAGACTCCAGTTAGCTTTGGTTGTAGCTAAAGGTTAGCTACCTCCAAAGCTAACGGCGCCTCTTGATGACATATGTTGGTGTTGCTGCTTGTTGCACCGAGCAAGACGCAGAGCTTCACTATGAAGGCAGCGAGATGAGCAATAAAAAGCAAAAAAATTTCTTAATGTAATGATGTTATGCTAGAGTGCTCACTGAGAAGACATATTTTGTTAATTTTCTTAATTTGAAGACGTACACATGGTATAAACTCCATAAACAAGTGCACGGTCAGTGAGAGAATAATAGAGGGATATTAAGGTTGCTTTTTATTTATTATTTTTAAATATCATTTCCTTATACTTCACTTTTAATGTAATGAGGTCTTTTTTTAATGAGGCATCTCTACATTTACTCAAGTACAGATTTGAGATACTTTGCCCACCACTGTATGTATATGTATATCTATATCCTGATAATCTCTGATAATCTGGTTTAACACTGAGATATATCAGAACACCATCCAGACTCAGAGAAAAGGCACAAACAGCATCGCTGACACGACACAAGACAGACACAAATCTAAGTGTGCACACGAAGGGTATGAAGTGTGTTGTGGACTGACCGACAGATAACAGGATGTGTGTGTGAGCAGAGTTCACGGCAGTGAGGTGGAGCAGGTCACACGGAGGTCAGCCAGGCTAGCTTGGTGGTCTGCAGATGCTGAGAGTGACAGTTAAGACCGGGATCTCTGGGAGTCTCTGGGGCTCAGCCGCCAGGTTATCGCAGTCACCATCACACAGCTCCCAGGTTCTGGTGACATGTTATGGCTAAAACTGACAGGAGCTTAAAAGCAACTTACATCAAATAAAGAGCTGCAGCCATGCATGTAAAAGCCCTTTACTGCAACATACGAGCCAAATTAAATCTCTGCTTGGTTTATTTTCTGCTTGAAAGGCTCCGTGTTATTTTTTTTGAGCATTAGCAAAGGTTACCAAAAATTATATGGTTTGCTAGAAATAAATGATATCTGATGAAGAATTACCTGGTGTTTGGATTTGATTGGCCAAATTAAGGATATGGTTTTGGGGGGCTGTAGTTT
Organism: Lucifuga dentata; assembly: GCA_014773175.1. NCBI lineage: Eukaryota > Metazoa > Chordata > Actinopteri > Ophidiiformes > Bythitidae > Lucifuga > Lucifuga dentata. The sequence continues at coordinate 25,640 of VXCM01004584.1, read as the reverse complement.
GCCTTATTGTTATTTAAAGTTTGTGTTCCTTCACACAGGCAGTCACACGAGTGCACACATAAACACATGCAAATGCGCACATACACATCAGCTGAAGCAGATCCAAGAGGTTTGTCCCCAGTTTTTCAAATCCCTGGGACTTTTCAAAGGTTGTTCTCCGAGTAAGAATGAGTCATTGGCCTCACAATGGGCCACAGTGACAGCCTGTCCTCCGTGGAGCTCTGATAGCAGCAGAATGCCACTCTGGGAGGGTTTTGTCGCTTTATATTCTCTCCACGCCGAGGTCCTAACCCCCTGTGTTGGCCCCCTCACCCCTCACCTCCTGTCTCCTCTAATGTGGCTTTATTGACTGTGACACACTGAGCATGGAGACGATGACCAAACAATTAAAAGTGCCCCCAAAGGAAGGGCCATTAGAGTCACAAACCATTCCACAGGCTTTGTGTGCTTGAGCGTGTGTGTGTGTCTGTGCGTGTGCGGTTGTGCATGTTCCAAAGTGACAATAGTGGACAAGTGAGACGGGTGAAATTCCTTTTCACGCACCATCCCCCATCAGCCCATGAATATGAAACACAGCTCTTAGCTTCTAATCTGCACCAACACCACCAGAGACAACAAGACACCGCCGTGACGACTGAACGCTGGCTCTTATTTTGGTCGAATTATCGACAGAACCCGAGACATCAAGAGGATCATATAATTGCAGTGGTGCTATTGTTAGCTGATAAGTGTAACACAACCCTGAACTATTTAAACCAACCATTTTATAGTGTTTTTTCCCTGAGATTACTTTTTGACAGTATATGATTACACATCTAAGCCACCACATCCCTCAAAGACCAACATTCTTACTGGGTTATCACAGAAATCAAGCTTTGCTAAAGCTTGAGCAAACATCAAGAGATCAAATGGATTATGATGAATTTCAGTCTGGGGTGTATTCAGCTGCCATGCAAAGCTCTCTATGCAGAGATAGCTCTCTAATGAAGAGGGGGAAAAAGGATTTCATGTGGCTAATGCTCTTAAAGAAACACACACACACACACACACACACACACAAAGTATCTGACAGCTATGAAGGCTCTAATCTCGCCTTTGTTTTAGTTTTAGATCTGGTTCTATGTGGTCTGCAGCATGTAAATGTGAAGCGAAAACCTATAATGAGGCTGCTAATGGTCTGGATGACCTCTGACCTCGTGTCTCTGTTAGGGTCTTCACAGGGCCACAGGCCAGCCACATAATCACTTCCATGAAGAACTCAAAGCCCTCTCAAATGTGACTTTTAGCCCTTCCAGAGAGTAAAATGTTAATTTTGTGAAATGCAGCTAATGCTCGCCTGTCACTTGTCGTCAGGTTTGATTATGTTCGTGAGCTGTTGTTTGTCCTCCTTCATTAGTTTACGCTGCGATGAAATGGTCTGTGTTTCATTACAACCTCCTGGAAACAATCCCGTCTATAATTTAGGTGCATGAAGGAGCACACACCCACACACGGACGTGCGCAGCGCAAACAATATTTGAAGGGCTGGAGTTAGCCAGGGTGAATGGGATAATAGAGGAGGTGTTCAGTGAACATGGCTGACATTTACAAATCTTCAACTTATTCCTCTGGTAGGAATGCTTACACGTATGTTCTATTCTTTTTCACCGCTGACCATCTGTTCAATAAATTTTTAAACCAACATCTTTGACTGAAATAGTGTCAATAAATCTTATATGTGTTAAACTTTTACCATCCAGAACCACCCCTCCNACTGAGACAATTTCATTATTGCTGGAGATGACATCAGGCAAAACAACTGGCTCTTTTATGTTAGTTAGGAACAGCATCAATTGGATTTGCTGCCTTTAAAGAAAATTGGAAGAACATGAGCCTGAGTAGAGTTCAGCTTTGAGAGGCACATGCACGGTAACAGGTATGAAGAATTCAGTTTTCCTGTGCGCATGTTTCCATTCACAGAGGAAATCATAAACTTATGAAAATTGCCCCGGCTCTCTTGTTAGAGTTCTTCATCTGAAGATACGCAGGTGAGCCGCAGCTGTAAAGAGTAAGCTCAGGAAATGTGGAGTTTAGTGTGAATGATGATGAGGAGAATCAAAGTTGTACGAGTCACACAATGATTTCTCAAATATGTTAGCAGAGACACTAAAATTAATCCTAATTAATAAGAGAACTACAGCAATACTTACACATACCTCCACACATACCTCTGTAAAGGGCCAATAAGCTTAGACAAAATACAGTATAAATAACATACTGACCTAAAGAGAAAGAAGAGTCTATAATAAACACAATATTTTTTCTGGATCAGTCTCCATAACTGTTAAAGATGTATTAAAACTTTTTACATGCTACTGAATAAGCATCATCTCAGCTGCATATTAGTGGTTGTTGCATCTTTCTGCCCTATTTGTAACTGTACAACAATTCCATTAATGTGCACCCTGTCCCAGCATAGTATGCTGCCAATTTTGGATTCTGAATTGATAGTATTGATCATTTTTCATAAAATAAATATGCCTGATTTATTCAATTGAGGAAATTGACCCAGAAAAACAAACAAACAAACAAAAAAAGGATCTGGATCTGAACCTATTCCAAAATTTAATGGGCTCCTTCCTAGGTCATGCTTCCTTTAGAATTATCCTGCTAACAAACAAACAAATAAACAAGCAAACTAGCAAACAACAGATATGGTTGAAAACAACAACCTCTACGGTGGAAGATATATATGTTATATGCAAGTATAAAGTATGTTTTCACCGTCAACTTAACTGCTTCTGCTCTGTAGGATCATATGTTGAACTCCTGTTCCTCATAAAGTGATGCTGGACATTAGTGCAAAGCTACAATGCTATAAAAAACAGCATCAAATGAAGTCCAGCTAACAGCAACATTTTAAAGGACCATACCACCATTTTGCATGTTTAAGCCTAATATAATCAATTTTCATACATGTTATGTTACTGACAATCATTTCCCAAAGGATAAAGCTGTATTTCAATTTTCCTGATGTTTTTCAAAATCTCTTAATCTTTCAAAATCAAATATTCAAGGGATACACCCACCTTAAAAATCCATGTTTCACCTGCTAATAGTTACACAGCCTGATGAAATCACAGTTCTTTAAATTTTTTGATAAATGCAGGTCTTCTTTTGGGACTATATTCCCTGGTGGAGACATACATTCACTCCACACTTTTTATTGCACTTAAACACTAAAACTATGAAATTTTGAAAAACACCTGAATATATGTGTTGTTCACGATGATGGATTACCTATCCCAAGAACGTTTCAAGCATCAGCAAGTTGATTTTAATAGCGTACAAGAATGAACTGAAACCAACACTCACTGGTTCTGAAAGGTAAGGAAAAAAAAATTAACTCACCGTTCCAGTAGTATGCTTTGGGAAATGATTGTCAGTAATGTTACGTGTATGAAAATTGAATATATTAGGTTCAAACATGCAAAATGGGTGGTATGGTCCTTTAAGACACAATGCAACATTAAAAAGTCTTAACCACTACATCTTGTATCACATCACGCTGACTACTGCTTTTTAGTTTGCTACTGATTTTATTTTTATTGGTAAGCTGCACACTGGATGGGACATTACAAAAGACATAAGTTAATATCCAAGCATTAATGCCAATACTATTTCCCCTTACTGTATATTAAAAAAAACAAAACCTGAACTATCCCTTTAAGCCTCCCTGATCATCCACAGTTGACTGTAAGGAAAGAATGTTAGTGGGGTCACAGTTTATACAGACTCATGCACATTCTGTCATCACTTTCCATGTAATGACTCCACTCAGTAATTTTTTAAAACAAGTAGGCTTTAAGCTTTTAGTGCCTAATACCCTGAAGGAGCATGTTTCACCAAATATGATCATTAATTTATAATCTGGACGCAACTAAAAGTGTCCCGTTCATCAAATAACATATGTGAATCACATGTTCCCTCAGTATTAAATAAATAAACTCGTAATCCACTGCAGAGCATGTTAGAATCCTTGATGAGTTACCCACTACTACCATCTACTGGAGATTGTTGTGATATTTCACATTAATCACAATTTGTCACAACCACCTGCAGTGATTGTCAAACACAAGCAGATTGACTTTCTTGTTTTTCTGGTGCTGCAGTCACATTTGGTTCTCAAGAGGTAATAGGAACCCTAAAATAGTAATCAAATTTCATACATGTGAGAGAAAAATCTCAAATACATTGTCAGCAAGCAGCTCAAGAGGATCGTTACTCCAACATGTCCAAAAAATGATCTCAGAACAGTTGTGTGAGTGAAAGCGGGTTTAGCCAAAAAGCAAATACAGACACACAATAAAATAGAAACTGTGAGCCACACGAGCACAGGAGCCACTCGCTGCGATGAGGTCAGGCCTCTTTGGGCTTTATCCTACTGCAGATGCCAGTAAAATGATAAATGAAACACAAAAGTTTTCTTCTCCGGTCTCATAAATAATGATGATATGATTCATGGCTCAAATTTCTCCTTAGGCATCACAAATCGGGACCTGTAAGGTCAGTGTTTGGCTGTGGCAGAATGAGGCAAACCATGCTGTAAAATAACGACTCAAAGTGACAATCTGGAAGCGCCTTCTGAAGGATCTTGGTGGAGAAACACTTTTACAACAGCTCATCTGCAATATGCTGCACAGTCAGGCCTGCTGTTCACACTATAGGCCAGAAGTTTCAGGCCACCGCCAGGTTTAAAAAAATGAAGGCATGTCCAGCCTGTATTAGAGCACTGGCACCGCAGTTGTGTTCCAACTCCCTGCTGATGTGTTTTAACATTTTATTCAGTAGCTGCTGTCTGCCTTCTCCCACATCATTTTGGGATTAACATGCTACACAGTCTGCTCATGCTATTGTAATGCTGTGGGGGTGTTTTTGGGGAAAGTGATCTGGAGACTTGGTCCAAGTTAAAGGAATTATGAAGAAAGAATTACCATTCCATCCTTCAAAGACACGCAATTCCATCCAGTTTACCAATTATTGGTCAAAATTTCATTCTTCAACAGGACAACGATCCAAAACATTCATCAAAATGATGCCAAAATTACATCCATTCAAAAGAGAAGCAAAAGGTTTTGAGAATTCTGACTTGGCCAGAGGGGGTTACTTTGACGAAACCAAAGACTGAGCCTGAAATGATTCAAAGTGCTTTGATGTGACTAATTCTTCTTGAAAACTAATTAGTTACATTTATTTTATGATCATTTCCTGTGCAATAAATTGTAAAACAAACAAAACAAACATGGTATTAATGACTTTTTTTTAAATGGGGGG
>VXCM01004584.1:0-20228 GCA_014773175.1 Lucifuga dentata | reverse complement strand
GGGGGGGGGGGGGGGGGGGGGGGGGGGGGGGGGGGGGCTCAAACTTCTGGCCTGTAGTGTATACCAAAATTCATGTTGGCATTGCAGCATCACTTCTCCAAAATAGGCGTAAAATGAGTAAATACATTTTTATTCTATAAGTTGTCATTTTTCGGCATATGGTTATGAGGGACTAAATAAACGAAAGAATATATTTTATGCATTTCAGGCTGAGCATTTCAGGCTGATGTCTATTGAGACAGCGCCCCCCTCTGGATCAGCTCAGAGATGTCATTCAAGTCCTCACAGGTCACAGAGTGTTTGTTGTTGTGCACGTGTGCACGTACGGTTGATGTGTGAGGGTAAACACTGTGAGATCTTCAGTTAGACATTAGCACATAATAACAGGTGTGGATAATAACAGTAAAAAAAAATGATGTAATTTGATTTAATAGCTGCAGTTATCACAATAAATCTAATGTTTCATGGGGTTTGCTGTTCACACCTTTTCCTCTGGTCATAGAATGATTAATACCAGCTCATAATATAATTTGGAACATCTGCTTAACACCAAGAAGATGTGGATCCCGTCATAATATTCCCCAGACCAACAGCGTGACATTCCCTAATCAAATGACTCCGTGCACCTCCACCGGGATTAGAGAGATTTTGAATGTCCTTTCTTCACACCCTAAGACTTACACAACCGCTGAAGAATCTGCCCAAAAGGGATCTGTGGAAATAGGGAGACAAATGGGCGCAGCAGATCTGAAGTGAATCGGTGTCTGGTGTTAGACAGACAGACAGCAACATCCTGGACTCAAGAGGTCCGAGAGGGATTCTGCACCTGCTCTCAGAGGTTTTTTTCATGGCGATACTAGACTTGTATGTAAGATACATTAGGGTAAGGATATTATAAGAAGCCCTAGACACATTCTCGGTCCATTCAGGGCTGCCAACACTTGCCCATCTCCGGTTTCAACATTTAACCAAAGCTACAATGCAAACTGAATTTTCAGGCAATTTTGAAAGTTTAAAGGCATTTTTACAGTGTACTATTGTATGGATTATGCAATGGTGTAAGATAACAAAATAAAGTACATTGTTATTTTTTGGGAGAATTTGCACTTTACTTTGGTATTAATATTTTAATGAATTTTTACTTTCACTCCCCTACATACCCAAAATAAAATATATATGTTTACTGTGTTGCTTTTTTCAATATAAGTTTGTTACCCAGCACAAAATGAATTCTGAAGAAGGTTCATGGTGTTGGAATGTGGGCATTGCACACTTCTAATGGTGAATTTGACTTTTAAATGATTTTGAATGAGATATCTATTCATGTACTCAAGTACACTTTGAGGTACTTTCTCCACCACTAGGAGTATGTGTTGATTGTAAAAACTGTGAAACTTGAGGTTGACCCCTGTAAAAATGCATCTAATAAGACAAACCATAGCTTATAAAATACCCTGGAAGTTTTGGATTTGATAACTCCCTTATTTCCACAACATGATTATGTCAATATCTAACATATTTGAATTTATCTGCCTACACATCTGGGTAGACACACCCACAAAGTTTGAGGCTAGCAAGAAAGGTTTAGCCAGCATCCTTGTTTAACGGATAAACAGAGCAAGTTTTTAAAGGACCATACCGTCGATTGTGCATGTTTGAGCCCAATATATATAACCCACTGACAATTTCCAAAACAAAACAAAAAAAAACAAAACAAAAAAAAACAAACACATTTTTATTTTTCCTTTTTATTTTTTCCAAATCCCTGAATCTTTCAAAATCAAATGTTCAGGTGATCAACCCACCCTGAAATTCAATGTAACACCTTCTAACATGTATGCATGATTGTAAATGGTATGGTTGTTTGAATTTCTCGGTAAAAGGCGTCTTCTCCTGGGACTATATTTCCTGGTGGAGAAATACATTGTCTTCTTTGCAGCTTCGTGTTGGATCAGTTAAATAAAGTTATTTTTAAAAAAACTAAGTTACATGTTGTTCGCTGTGATGGATTACGTATTTCAAGCATGTTTCAAGTCTCTACAAATAGATTTTAATAGTGTGCTGGAATGAACTGAAACCAATGACAGTCTGGAAGGTAGGAAAAACATTCTAAAATTCACCATTAAAGTAATATATTTGGGAAATGGCTGTCAGTAACATAACGTGTATGCAGATGGGCTCAGATATGCAGGACCACCAGTATGTTCCTTTAAGGAACATACTGGCCTACCATACCATATGGCCTGGCAAACCTTAAAGAGACAGTACCTAACAGAGCCTGTTTTGACTCAGTGTGCATAGCGGTGCTGCAGTATGGGAGAGAAGAAGTGGATCAAAATAAACTGTAATATAAAACAAGAAAACAAAACATGGAAATCTGTGTAATGTACCTCCTTTAAGTCTCCAAACATAATAAGTTGTACGAATAAGCACCTTACAGGATTCGTCCTCTGACTAACCTTTTCTGAGTCTGAAGTGTGACAGGTTGTTAGTGCAGGACCTCTGCAAGTACAACAGCCAATCAGCAGCCAGAACACCTTCTTTTTATCAACCGCTTTGTGGCTCTGTAACAGTGGTGGTGCCGACACAAGGCCACCAAAAATCCAGCCCCTGTCATCCCAGTTGACACACAGGAGAGTGGTGAAATCACTAGCACATGGATGCTAACACACACTCACCTCTCAACTTGTGTTTGAAAAACAGCATGCTCAGCTCTGCACGCCTGTCCCGTCACATACAGGAGACCATTCCTTTAAAAAATAATAATAATCCACCTGGGAAACATGAGATATACAAGATTTTTAAATATTTAAAGGAGGAATTAAATGTTTATTTAATACTTTATGAGTACAGCTTGCAGCCATATCTACTGTATGTTGTGTACGGCTGACGTGGGTGCAAATGTTAACAGCAGCACGATTCTGACACAATGTGTGTATGTTGGAATCCTGCTGGTGTTTGAGTGTGTAGTCTTCATGTGTGAGAGCATGTGTGAATGCTTTACGTTAGCACAGAGAGCTCTTTGTGAATCGCTCAAACCTTCAGCAGGAACCAGCGACTCCAACTCCAACTTCATGTCAACGACTCTGTGACAGTATTTATATAGTGTTTGTATCAAATTATAAATATACAGGTGTATTTACCTGCAAGGACGGGCTAACTGCTTTTCCCCCCATGTCTTCTTTGAGAATGGGTGCTGTGAAAGTGTGCTAGACACATCAGGGCCATGATTTGTATGTATTTGTTTAAGGTTTTGGGTTTCGGGTTGAGCTGAGTACGTGTCACAGTCATTAACACGTCGGTGCTGCCAGCCATGTGACTGCAAGGTCAGCTAGAGTTACATGCTTTTAATCTGTGGTTACCAACAGGTTCTAATTTTGCACAATAAAAAGCATAAATGTGTGTATATTTCTGTCTGGTATTTAGCCCATTTTTACGATATGTTATGATATATATAATGATGATTTTACTTTTCATTTGCTACCATTTGGTTTATTCATTAATCTCTCTCAGTGGTGCAGACATTACAAGTTAATTTTGAACTCTGCAGTATAAATATTATATTATAATTTTCCTGGTTAAAGACTTCATGAATCGTGCACCGTGCTCCCTCTTCAGCTGCACTATTAGCCAAGTTGAAGAGATTTATGAACTCGTCACAGCTCAGTATATTAAACCGCCGCTGCCTGCCAACTTGCAGGGGTGTTGCAGGTGTCAGCGTGAGTGTGAGGTGAGCTTAAGCTGGTCAATGGCCCCATTATGAAACGGCACAAACGGAAAAGAAAAAAATACCCCGAAATGAGCCTCTTGCTACGATTACCCAGCATCTGTTCAGGTCTACTTACCAAATATGAAATATGTTATGAGAAAATCTGACACATTTACCTCTAAATTATGTCCTTCTCAGGTGCCATAGATTACTGTAATACTTTGTCATTCCATATACATGACTATTTGACTGATATATAAGTTCTGAGCCTGTGAAGTGAGCAAGGGCTATAATATTTTTGTGGAAGTAAAATGGAGACAGTACAACATGAATTTAATAAAATATGATGGATACAGTTTATGAAATACTAAGTTCTGTACTGCAAATATAAGCATATTGAAAGTTTTTCTATTATTTCAATATCTGTACAGTATCCTCATTCTCTACAGAGTAACATTTCCAGTATTGCGTTTGTAATTTGAGATTGAAGGAACTAAGTTCTGTATGTAGCAGCAGCAACAGTATCACAGCCCAGAGCAGCAGCAATGTATCACATCCAGAGCAGCAGCAACATATCACATCTAGAACATCAGCAACAGTATCACAGCCAGAGCAGCAGCAAGAGTATCACAACCCAGAATAGCAGCAACAGTATCATAGCCCAGAGCAAAAGCAACAGTATCACATCCAGAGCAACAGCAATGTATCACGTCCAGAGTAGCAGCAATAGTATTACATCCACAGCAGCAGCAAGATATCACATCTAGAACATCAGCAACAGTATCACAGCCAGAGCAGCAGCAACAGGATCATAGCCAGAGCAACAGCAACTCAGCAGCAACAGCTCAGAGCAGCACCAATGTATCACATCCCAGAGCAGCAGCAATGTATCACATCCACAGCAGCAGCAACATATCACATCTAGAACATCAGCAACAGTATCACAGCCAGAGCAGCAACAGTATCACAACCAGAGCAGCAGCAACAGTATCACAGCCCAGAGCAGCAGTGATATAACATGTCCAGAACAGCAGCAATAGTATTGCACCCACAGCAGCAGCAACAGTATCACACCCAGAGCAGCAGCAACAGTATTACATCCACAGCAGCAGCAACAGTATCACACTCAGAGCAGCAGCAGCAACAGTATCACAGTCCAGAGCAGCAGCAACAGTATCACAGTCCAGAGCAGCAGCAACAGTATCACACCCAGAGCAGCAGCAACAGTATCACAGCCTAGAGCAGCAGCAATGTATCATGTCCAGAGCAGCAGCAACAGTATCACACCCAGAACAGCAGCAACAGTATCACCGCCCAGAGCAGCAGCAACAGTATCACAGCCAGGCAGCAGCACAGTATCATATCCAGAGCAGCAGCAACAGTATCAGACCCAAAGCAGCAGCAACAGTATCACAGCCAGGCAGCAGCACAGTATCATATCCAGAGCAGCAGCAACAGTATCATATCCAGAGCAGCAGCAACAGTATCACAGCCAGGGAGCAGCAACAGTATCATATCCAGAGCATCGGCAACAGTATCACAACCCAGAGCAGCAGCAAGAATATCACATCCAAAGCAGCAGCAATATCACAATCAGAGCAGCAGTAACAATGCTGAATGGACAACTTCACAACATTACAGACAGCTAAAAACTGAGAATGTGTCTGCCATCATGTTCATTTCTGTGGCTGAGCTGCCACTTGAAACATGGGATCCAACAAAACGTGCCAGGAAATGGATTCTAAAAAGACTTCTGATTCTGTGGCATGCAGAGACAGATGCAATTCAGTGCAAAGCTCCTCTTATCAACCACTGTGGGATCTGTTTTAAGTTTTGATCTGTTTTAGAAAGTCAGTAATTCACTCACCCTGCACTACCCGCTAACACCACAGTCATGGTTGAGAGTTCTACCACCCTCAAAATCCCGATTTAATCTCTGCACATACTCACTACTATAGTACACTGTAAACATGAGGGAAAATAAAAGCATAAGGAAATATGATTGTCTGACATATGAGTTCTCCAGTGTTTTTCAATTTGAAGTCTAATAACAGCATTCCACAACAGCACAAAGTGAGCACCAAGATGACATCACATATGAAATGTGGAGCAGCAATGCGTCGGGAGGGCTTCGTTGCTATTATACATCAATCAAACAAAGTAACTTTAGCCTCTGTGGGAGAGAGGAGTAAAAATGAAGATGGTTTCTCAGCTTTCCTGTCTGGTGTTTCTCTGTCACCATCATTCTTTTGGTGTCTCAGAATTTCTCCTCCCTTTGAAAGTCAAATTCAGTCGCGTATTTCATTTCAACTCTGGTAGGTTAATGTTAAGCACTGAGCTGTCTAATCTAACCTGACAGTCAATTTGAGGGTCATTAGCCATCAGAAAGTTAGCCTTTAAGCCTTATTACGTTGATTTCTTTTTGATGTCATGGAGCCTGAATTATGGATCTGTTCAGTTCAATTTCATCTCACAATAACCAGGTGGCACTGCCAGAAACCACTGAAAGGTTAGTGCCAGAAAGTGTTACTCCTAAATATCACATATGAATGTTATTCAATTTCCATCTGTCACTACAGTTTTGCCTGTTATTACAATGTCAAATCTGACTCCGTAACAGAAACAAAAATCTCAGATCAGCTCTTTGCGCTCTGAGACGCTCCCTCACTTTGAATTACCAGCTGGCTTGCACAAAGAACAGGAGACTTCTCATTTTTATTCTCCACCTAGATATGCAATGAAATGTCTTTATCATATCAGGGCTGGGAGCTGAACCCACATTTAATTTGCGAGTTAAAGGAGCACAGATAATCATAGGGCCTCTGTCTCAAATGACCAAATCACTTTGTGTTTATGAGCTTGTGATGCAAACCAGCGCAGCAGCCTAAACTGTTTTTAATTTGTCCAACAAGGTTTTAGTTAGGGACCTGAGGAGTTGGCGACCAGGGCGGAGAGGGTGGGGGGACAAAGAGGAGTGAAANGCGATGAATCAAACTGGAAAGTGTCACCACAGGAGCCTCAAGGTGCCCAAATGGAGTCAATTACCAGTAAAAACTCACTGTTTCTGAACTGCCCAGCAGGGGATATTCAAGATCTGGACTGTGGAGTTTGCAGAAAGGGATGATGTTGGTTAAAGACACACACACAGACACACAGACACGTTCTGTGAAAAATCTGGTGCAGTGAAGCTCCAGCTGCTCAGCCCACAGGGTGACTAGGTTTATTTGCATTTAAGGTTTCCTTCATCTATCAATGCCAATTATTAGAATAGGGTATAATTGCCTTGTTATGAATGCCTCTTTCTTTTCTTCTATTTCTGTTTAGTTGGCTTCAGGCTCCATGACAGACAACAAAGACATTTGGAGTTTCTTTGTAGTTATTTCTCCTTCTGACAATGACCTCATCATTGTGCTACAATCAGAACAAGACACTCCAAGGCAAAACAAATTTGGCTTTGATTTCAGTCTGGACGTGAAGCTTAAAACAAGCTTAAAGATCGGGTTTGAACTTCCTCGGGTGAGTCTGATGTGACCTTAACCTGAGAACTGTAGCCAAGTGAAGCTAAATGCAAAATGACGTCTCAGATACACGCATATAACAGAGTGATGATGTTTAACATTCTTCTAATTCTTCACATGTGGTGTAAGGCATGAATGTGAAATGCTCTCCTGACTGATAAGGTGGCACTGAACTTGATACTTAACTCCTGAGCGGCATTCAACAGAAAAATATGCTGCTGCTAACTGTGAAATTGGACATTGAACAATGCATGCTTGCAAATTTCCCAAGGTAAATGTTTTAAAAATCTACTCAGAAACAACATCTGCTGCAATTATTGAAGCAAACATATCACATCCATCCTGACTGGATGTGGGTTGTATGTATTGGGCTTAAACATCCAAAATTTCCAGTCTGTATGATTCAGGCCCTACATCGCCTTCTGATGGATATAGTATTTATCTCCAGATTGACATTAAGTCCGCAAATGAGTATGTGAGCAACACCACTTGTGTAGCAAATTTGGGTGCACGAGTATGTAGAGTTAATGCCATATACTGTATGAACATGACCTCAAGAGGACTTCAGTCAGCATCACCATCACCAACATACAGGCAGGCAGAGAATTGGACGATGTGACCATGGAATGATTGATCAAATCTAATCAAATTATCCAACTAGCATCATTTTCATTATCATTATCATGAAACTATGTATTGTAGTAGTAAATTTTTAATTAAAGGGTACATATTATGCTATTATGCTTCATTTTGCTCAGCTTTAAGTTCACACCCATAGACCCATAGAAATGCATTGCATAAGTCAAATCTATAGATCCTGAACTGCCCTGAAAGCTTCCTTTGTGATTAGTCTGTTACTTCTGTGACATGTTGATGTCATCATGTAACACCCACCTGGTTAGACACCCTGTCCAGTGTGAGTAAGTATTTACCAGCCAGACTGACACAGCTGGCCAATCAAAACAGAACAGGCTTTTTTGGGAGGGGAGTCTTAAAGAGAAGAAAATACCTAAAACAACCTGTTTTCACTCAGTATGTACAGCAATGCTGCATCAAATCATGCTGGAATAACTTGAGTCATCAGGTTTTGCACAAACTTGTGGAGTCCAGCTGGAGTGATGCTGTCATTAAAGCAAAAGGGGGGCATACCAAATACTAAGATATTCTGACATTCATGCACATTTTTCAAAGATTCAACTTTTCACTCAAATTGTTAAGATGATATTTTCATTTGTAATGAAAAATCTTGTATTAAATTCAAAAAGAAAGCAAAACAGAAGCATTTTCACAGTGGTCTCAGACTTTTGGACCCCACTGTAGAAATCTGTATAACATGTCTCTTTTAATAGGTTTGTGCTCTCTCTAACATATTATTCATCTTTAGAACATCCATACAGCATGATTTCAACAAAACTGCTTCATGTCCATGAATCACATTTTCCTCCTTCAGGGTCAAAGTTTATCTCATGAACTAGCTCATGAAATGTTGGAGGCACTATCAGTTTATTTAAACTTTTTTTCATATTCCCTGATATTAATGGCCGATGTTTCTCTTTTAATTGACTGGAAACAGAACATTGGTGAATTGCTGTCACAGACCAGTAAAATGTGATTTATGTTTCAGGGCTCTAATTGGCAGCATTTCCTCCAACTGCAGACTGCACAAGTTAGATTTCTGACATGTCTGAAAACCTTAGGAGATATACACTTGGCCTTAAACTGTGCTGACTGGTCTCAGATAATTTATCTCTGTCTTAACCTGAAACTGAATAAAGAGCAGACATGCTACTGCAGCTAACTGTATTTCTCTTTGGAAATATCGATTTACGTAGTTCAGCAGTGCACGGTCTCAGTGGAAGTGAAAGAAAAACAATAGGTGGAATATAGAAACAGCTTATCTAATTTTACACCAAGCTATACTTTTTCCAGGCATGAAATTCAAGGGTATGATGCTATAAAATATTAAACAATATCATATTACAATCATGTCCTAAGCAACAGCAGTTTTTAGAGAGTAGGCAATTGACTGGACATGTAATTTTTTAGGCTAAAGGAAATATACTAATGTAGACTTTTTAGTTTTCTTTGATAATGGTTTATGCTTGTCCTGTCATATAATTCTTTCATTGTTAAGTAATGCTATTTAATTAGATAGTTTTAATGGGTTTACTTACACTCATTCACAATAAATGATACATAACCCCTGTAAACAGCTTCAATGGTTAATTCATTCAGAACTATAACTTTTACAGCCCGAATCAGAATTATTCACAGTTCTGTCATTGCAATGTTATGCAAACAAACTGCACATGTCAGCTTCATAAATCCACATAAAATGTCTGATGTAGAGAATTACCATAACTCAGCGAGAAAACAAGCAAAGCCTTTTAGCTGTCGAGGCAATATCGATTTGATTTGCTTCTTTAAAGGGGAAATTTATAGATATGTGCAGACTTCTCCAGAGAGAGATATTAGTTTCCCCCAGGAGGACCGGATCCTGTCTAAGAGAGGCGTAAAGAATTGGGTCCAGACTCACCAGGAGCCCAGGCCCCAACGTGGATGTATAACATGTTATTAAAGAGGAAAAAGTTGTTACAGGAGGGTTTCTGGTGAAGGTAACCCAAAGCTTTCCAGTTCTGTGGTCACTGCTGAAAAATGTATTTTCTCACAGCACACTAAGCGCCAAAACAGCTGATGACACTAAAGCCCACCATCCTCCTCCTCCTCCTCCTCCTCCTCTGTCTCTCTCGCTTTCTGTCTCTCTCTCTCTCTCTCTCTCTCTCTCTCTGTGATTTTCTTCCTCACACACTCTATCCTCACGAGTTGCTGCATCAGCTACTCTCACTCTGGCTTTCACACACATTATGTTTCACACACACACACACATACACACACACACACACACACACAGCAATCAGTGTGTTCTGTTTGCTTAGGCTAGAGAGTTTATTCATGTCAAGCACGTGTGAGGTGCAATTCCCTGGTGTCAGCTTTAATACAGGAAACTGTATTTTTATTTTATTTTGGTAATGCCTTCAGTGTAAATGATCATTATTTTTGTTGGGCTTGTGCACGTTACACTTCCCAGACTGTTCATAATCGCTGTTGGTTGTTCTGCATTTTCTGTCAAAGTTTCTGAGGAATGTTCTTAAATTGGCTCTCACTGCGAATGGTTAAAATCCAATTTTTCATCAATTTATTACAAACAATGTTGCTGCCAGGATGTGAAATGCATTACCTCATTTGTCTCTGCAGTAAGAATGAAAAAAAAAGAATTTAAAAAAAAGAATGAGAGGGACCTGTTCATCTGTCTCTGTTGTACATTGCTAGACAAGAAAATCTATTAAAGGGAACATATTATACTCATTTTTATGATTGTACATTTTCAAATTTGCAAAACTTGAGTTTCATGCCAAAACAAATGCATTTAGTAAGCCAAACCCATAAATTCTGAACTGCCCTGAAAGTTTTGGATTAGTCCTTTACTTCTGTAGCATGTTTTTGTCAACACATCTGAATTTCCCTGGTTACACATCTGTTTAGACACACTCCAGAAGTACAAGGATAGCTACTCGTATCCATGCAGCATCAATAGTTTTTGCCAGATCAGGCCTGATGCAGCTGCTCAGTCAGGGAGGCTTAAAGAGACAGTGTCTAAAATGGCTTGTTATCACTCAGGTTGCACAGTGGTGATGGAACAAGGGAAAATAGAAAGGGTCAATGTGATTTTGCCCATTTTGCAAAGGTTTCAAAATAGAGCCTAAATTAAATCTGCATAATATTCCCCTTTATCACTCTACAAACATCTAAAAACACCCTAAAACACCTACCAACATTGTGCTACGTTTTTGTTTTTCTGATGAATATTTCATATCCACATGGAAAAACATCCAAATGTATCCATCAATAGCAGAAAATGTTTCAAAAAATAGAATCATGGTAAATCATTTATATGAACGCATCATGTTTATGCACATAGATGGGTAACCTCAAACTACAGATCAGGTTTATAAAAACTTTTATTTTTTTNCATGTTTATGCACATAGATGGGTAACCTCAAACTACAGATCAGGTTTATAAAAACTTTTATTTTTTTATTTTTTATTTTTTTTTGATAAATCTCCCTCTGTCATCACATACAGAGCATATAGATCAACTCAGTGCCCTGACCACTATAGTCCAGTAGACCAACTAATGCACAGAGTCCATCTGTGGAACAGGAAGTTCTTCCCAGCTACAATCGGCGGTGGACGCTGATAACAGAGTTCCATAGGGTCTATGTAATCTACGCTGGGGTTGGAGGTATAAGAGAGCTGATCTCAGACAGAAACAAGTATCTGCTCTACAGACTGACACCATGCTGCAGACGCTGGCCCTCCTGCTGCTCCAGGCAGCATATGGTGAGTAACAAGGGAAGTCACAATGAACAAAAATCTAGCACAATGCCTCCAAAATAAATGTCAGGCACTTGGATTAACAATTATGGATTATACTGTATACCATGTATGATTTGATCAGTATGCTCACGATGTCATCTTTTATTATGTGTTTGTAGTTTATGGATGTGGTACACCTGCCATCAAGCCTAATACAGACAGGGTGGTAAATGGAGAGGATGCTCGCCCCCACAGCTGACCTTGGCAGGTAACCACAATGATTTTAAAGGGCCATACTGGCAATTTGACAGGTTTGAGCCCAATATCTCCAAATCACATACATACTACATTGCTGAATTTTAGAATTTTTTTCTGCTGTTGATTTCATTTCATTCCAGCATGCTACTAAAATAATCTTGTAGTGAAATGTGCTTGGGCTAAGCATTCCATCACAGTGAATACTATGTCTATTAAGTTTAGTTGTCGAGGTAACTTTATTTTACCAGTCTAAAATGGAGCTGCATTGAAGAAAATCTTTGCCAGGAAATATAGTCCCTGGAGAAGACAGTTAGCAGGGAAAACATTAAATTTTAAGGTGGGCAAATCACCTGAACATTTGATTTTGAAAGATTAGGGGGTGTGGAAAAATAACACGCAAACTAAAATATGGTTTATATTCTGGAAATTGGTTTTCAGTAACATAATGTGTTGGTGGACTGTATTTACTGGGCTTAAACATGCAAAATTGCCAGTGTGGTCCTTTAAACTCAATTCAATCATAAATCAGTTATCATATTTTTCCTTTCCCGAACCATTTCTCATTTTTTCATTATCGCTTTAAATTGTTCCCAGGTTTCCCTGCAGAAGAAGCACGGCAGCCGTTTTCATCACATTTGTGGAGGAACTCTGATTGCTCCTCGCTGGGTGCTGACAGCTGGCCACTGCATCTTGTAATGAACATTAAGACGTGCTAGTTACATTATGGTCCAAAGGTTAACAAATTAGTGCAAATGAACAGTAGGCAGAGAAGCCAGTGATTCAGTGATATGATGCAAGTGAGATCCAGAGAGGAATGGAAATATGTGAGGAAAATAATGCTTATTAATGTATTTTTAAATGATGAAATTAAATGAGTTTACAGGCCAGGAGCCGTGAACCGTGTGGTATTGGGAGAACATGACATGAGCATGCAGGAGGGCACGGAACAGATCAGAGCTGTGCTTCGTATTGTGGTCCACCCCGAATGGGACATTGAGCATGTGAATCATGGGTGAGTGAAAAGACAGATACTGGAAAATTCATTAAAAAAAATCATGTCATGATAAATGAGGCTCATTCATAAAGCCTCTACATTAATTAGTACATCGGTGTCCCATTATCGGTGTCTCTTTAAGAGTTATGCTTTATACAACTTCCTCTGATGTCGAAGCAAAATGGACGTGTCAAATCAGCAAAGGAAACCTAAATTCTCTGCTTTAGAACTCTGCATGCAGGCAGTATCCAAATACTACCAGGAGAATTGATTGCATAATGCCATTTGCCCTTATTGACGTATTAAATCTGTCACTATGTTTAATGAATGACACCCAATTAATTTCATGATTGTGGCTCACTAAACGACAATGCCTTTTAATCTCCTGACCAATGATCTAAGCTTGTTTAAATGTACTGTAAACTAAAATAGCCTGTTCATACTGTATATCCCACAAAAATTTCAAATTGTCACTGGTTATATTTAATGGAATATCATCTGAAATATATTGATTTTCTTGCAGTAATGATCTCGCCCTGCTGAAACTGGATAAGGCTCCCGATATGAACAATTACGTCGGCCTGGCTTGTCTTCCAGAGGCTGGAGAGATCCCTCCCCATGGGGAACCGTGTTACATCTCAGGCTGGGGCCACATTAAGAGTAATGTCTTTATGTCCTCGCTGTTATGTGGCTATCCGTGTTTTATTTCAATAGGCAGTACGGTATATATTGAAGCTACAGAAGCTAGCTTTAATTTTTCGGTGGCTTCAGATGGCAGAAAGTGAGGTTCTAAAGATTAATTCTGGTGTGTCCAGGTTTCTCTGTATTTCGCTTGCATTCGCTGATGTTTAGAAATAACCTTTCACATTTCTTTTAAAGGGGGACTTCACTGATTTCACACATCAAATTAAGTTTATTGGTCAGGAGGAGCACTACACAGCACTTGAAAACAAATGTGTCTGTAGAGAGTACCATGCAGGGAAACTGACCTCCATGACATAACAAGGTTTACTTTGTGTTTGTGCTAAACGTTACAAGTTTAAAAGCTAAAGCCACTTGTTGAAGTTGTGCTGAATTCACTAAAATTATCTAGGAGAGGCTTTAGTTTTCAAATCTATAGTCTAGGGCCAATATTTCTGAATTTCCAATGGCGAAGAAACCCTTATGATGTCATAAGGGTCAGTTTCCCTGACTTTGCAGCTCTCTCTAATTTCACAAAAGCCTTTATACAGTTGTTTTCTCATGTTGAATAGTGCCTCCTATGACTAAAAAACTGAATTTGAATCCTTCTTTAATTTTTAAAACTTTAACTGTTTATTCCAGCAGGTATAGTTTAATTTCAATTGATCTACATCTCAGTTAGGCTACATGTAACCTCATTTCTCATTTGCAACTTAACTCCTGATTTTTAAAAAAAAGAGTGCAAACCTCTCATAGTTCAGACTTCAACTGAATTGACTAGCTCGTTGCACAATGAATGATGTATTTCTGTGTTACTGATTAGCTACATCATCACTGTGTTTCAGCTCACGGTCCCATGCCTGATAAGCTGCAGCAGGCCTTGCTGCCTGTGGTAAAACACAGTGTGTGCAGTCAAGATGAATGGTGGAGTGTCAACGTGAAAACCACGATGATCTGTGCAGGAGGAGACATCGTGTCTGGCTGCAATGTAAGCGATGCACCACAAAACTTTGCACATTTCATAAGTGAACCATCTGCCACAAATAAAGACAACAACTCTATTATCCTCTCTCTCTCTCTCTCTCTCTCTCTCTCTCTCTCTCTCAGGGGGACTCTGGAGGTCCTCTGAACTGTCTGGGTCAGGACGGTAGGTGGTACGTTCAGGGTGTTACCAGCTTTGTTTCCACCCGCGGCTGCAATGAACTGAAGAAGCCCACGGTCTTCACCCGCACCTCTGCCTTCTCTGACTGGCTCAGTGAGGTAAGTCTCATTCAGCAGAAACACCTCATCTGATCATATGTTCTATCTTGAGATAAATAATAAATTGGAATGTTTTATTTTGTCTGTAAGTGATGAAACGATTCCTCATGTTGTCTCTTCAGGTCATGATGAAGTACTAAGGATCTGCAGGACACAGCAACGATCATCTGCAAAAAAAAAAAAAAAAAAAAAAAAAAAANAAAAAAAAAAAAAAGTTCTAATGTCACAAGACTCAATAAACATTTTTTTCTCTCTTTAGATTCTGATTATTCATACACTGTCCTAAAAAGAAAGCTATATACAATATAGCAACGTTAAAATCATTTTACTCAATTTTAGTTTTCATTATTTTGTTTAAGGTTACATTAAAGTAGAAAAAGTACTGCTGAGAGTGGTGTTTGAGGGAAAGATCTGCTGATTTTCCAGAACAACAGACAACTCTGCTGTCAATTCAGTTTGTTCATTAGCTAGCTAGTATTTTCACGGCAAGAGGATGCAGCTCACTTTGTCATTAGCATTTTAAATGGATAATGTTGAAGAAGGCCTCTCGTCCAGGAGGTTCAGTCTGACGATGTGATATTCTGATAACATCAGCAACATCAACATCAACATCAGCCTCAGTGCATTCTAAAACTGCAGCATCACATCTTGAAAGGTGGCTGCCTCCTATAGGATTACATGTATATAAAAAAAAACAATTGCTGCCAAAGGAGTGAAAACATGCTATGTGTGAATCAACTCAGCAGTCATTATTTAGTCAGATATTTATGAAAAACTATTATTGTTACAATTTCTGCTCTTTTGATAATTGAGTCATCAAATATAAAATAGTGTCTATCGTTTTATCATTATGCCTCTGGATACACATCATTGGGCCTAAACTTGTAGNTAAAAAAAAAAAAAAAAAAGCAACAATCTTATATTAAAAAGCACAAGAACATCAAAAACAAATGTGTATTTTCGAGTCTTGCAAACGATGAGAGTTGACTGTCTCTGTAAAACTGCACAGTAGCACTTCATATTTCATCCCTCCTATCGTGTGACTGGAGGAATGAGGAATGGCTGCCCATCAGTGTGTCTGGAGGACTTATGAATCAGAATTTCCTATCAATCAGCAACAAGGTCGGCCAAGTGTCGGTGTTGGTGAACATATAATACACCCCAGGTGGGATCGAAGCATTTCACACGTGATAAATAGCAGCAATAGTTTACTTTGATGNTTTTTTTTTGACAATCCCATGTTTAGTTTATGATATTTTTAGCATGATTTAGCAAAGATAACAACATATCTGGTTGCTATTTTGCACGGTGGGTCATATTTAAAGTATGATTGGTGGTAGGGGTCAGATTTATATTAAAACAGAAGATTTTTTGGTTGTGTGTTGTATATATCCTGACTAATGTTTGTCTGCTTTGTCAAAAGTCAATGTTAGACAGTGTGAAGCTATAATATTTGCATTCTTACATTATCCTTTGCAATAAGCCTTTAATTTTCATTTGATACTTCGACTGGAAGAAAGAGGCTGATCCTTACATCTTTTTTCATCCCTAAACTGTTTTCATCATAATTTTGAATGAGTGAAAAATAAATTATATGAAAACATTTAATAAGAAATCATATCAAGAATTCAGAAAATTAACATTATAGTATGTCTCAACGTTAGCTTTTGTTTGATTATATTTAAAGGTAACTATGAAAAGAAGAAACCCCCTCCTGATATTAATCTACTCCCATCTGCTGGTGGATGTAGGAACAATCTCAGTCCTGATAGCATCACAGCAGCTCCACTCAGTGGAAAGAAAAGGGACCAATGCTGTGATGAGAAATCAGACACCTGATATATAAAATTTACAGTTTTTCTCCATTGTATACACACAAAAAATGGAACTAAGCACACAATTCTGAAAACTGGAAGACTCCGGACTGCTAAACTCTAAACACAATCCCATTGTTTTCACTCAAACAGAAATTCTAAATCACATTTTTGCAAAACTCTAAGCACAAAACACAACATTTAACACACTTTGTTGACCTGGAAAACACTGGCCTTCAAAATACCACACCCTAATTACCAATTAGTCTGACTCACTTCTCACCTGTTTCAATCTCATTTGGCAAAAATTTCAGTCGTGTGTCGATAAAAGAGGCCTCAGGTGACTGTGGTGTTGGGGAAAATAATGGAGCTGCATGGAGAACAGAGAGGAAGAGGAGGAAGAGGAGGAGGAGACGGAGTTACATGTAGATCTGTTGCACCGCATTTTATATTTTTATTTTTTGTGGGCCTACGAAAACTTTTTTTTTTTTTTTTTTTTTGCAGTCAGTTCAGTCAGCTGAACATTTTACTGTCTTACAGTAACAAATAAATATTTGCTTTGTTACCTTTTTGTATTCGTGCACTGATTTCATCATTGCATCCCCAGAAAGACAGTACAAACATTTTCTTACTGTAGTGTTTTTCATTTTACTCATCAGTGTCAGTTTTGCCAAAATAGGTAAAATTTGTGTGTCTCAGAACTCTGTAACAGCGCTGCAGCATCACTATAAGTTTACATACGACTCTGGAAGCTGCTGTGAGTTTAGCTCAGTTGGAGNGCTGCAGCATCACTATAAGTTTACATACGACTCTGGAAGCTGCTGTGAGTTTAGCTCAGTTGGAGCTCAGTGGACAGACAAATGTGCATTATATCCTATTCTGATACAATGATTATGTCAATGCGATATTTATATGATATATACACAGTATTGTATTACAATATGGCAACAGTCTTTATACTGTGTGTAACATCAAATTTCAGCGTATTTTAGGACAATAAAAAAAAAACCTAAACTTTAATAAAGGAGAAAAAGAAACAATTTCTATACAGTTTTATACATGTGAATACGTAACATGGCCTCATGAAGCCAAAACATATATAAATAGTATTTTGATGGTAGTATTTTAAATTTATCACAGCAGTGCGTAATTGATGCTCTGTCAGAGATATTCATATGAGAGCTGTGTGTGTCATTTTGGTGGAAAGAATCAGTTTTGAGAAGAGAGAACATGGTTTTGAGTGCAGTGTTTCATTTTGTAAGAGATTTGTGGAATTTTGACTCTTTTCAGTTTAGAGTTTTGATAAATTGAGCTATAGTTTCAGGAAGCGTGTTTAAACGACTGGGAAAAACTGCAAATGTGAGATGTTAAACAGTTTGATCGTTTTTATCTTAATGGGTGTGAAAATTGAATATACAGTACTGCTGTAACATGAGAGCAATTCCAGAATAAGTGAAAAACATTATCTGTAATTAAAACACAGTGTGCTATTTACATCTATATCACTTTTGCATCTTTTTAAATAAAAGCTGGTGAGATATTTTTATTTAACTTTGTTATCAACCATTTCTGAGGTTCTTTTCCAATCAAGATATTTATAATGTTATTCTACAAAGATTCTATATATGAAGTTGAAACAGTATCACTTTGAAATATGCATGGATAATTGTTATAATTCTGAGTTAGCAGGAAAACAAGTTTTACCAATGACAGCGTCAGGTGGATCCAGGGTGAGGGTGGCGATCATTTCTGAGAATTATATTTGCCACATTTTATTTTACTTTTATCTCTTAATTTTCTTCCATTCCCCTTTTTCCATTCGATGTACTTTGTGTCTGTATTACACATGCATGTTAAAAATCTGATTATTACATCTGAGTGCAATATGAATGTGTGAGAAAAAGTGCTGGTTTCTTCCACAGATTGCAGATTTAAACTCACTAAATAAGAAACTATGGTAAATTGAAGGAGATGATGTTACTCCAGGATACAATTAATATAACAGAAGATCCACTTCATCCCTTAGAGAGAGAAAGTTTCATTTTAACAGATTTTTTTTTCTAAACCAGTGCAGACCAAATATACAGTAACTTGAAATTTTGGACATTAATACAATATGTCTTAAAACTGAACTATTCTCAACAGTAATAAAACCAGGCAGACAAAATCTCATATTTCTTTCTTTCTTAACATATATATATATATAGTTATTGATGAAGTGGTTAAACCATCTTTCAGGACTTGGACGTCTTTCTTCCCTCAGCTTGAGCTCTGCTGCAAGGCATGTTTGTGGATCATCATCTTCATCTTTCTGAGGCTCCTCTTGATGCTGTCCTGACCTCATCCAGTTGACACGGAGCTTTTTCTTCAGCTGAGCTCAAGCTGGATGTGGAAACCCAAGGGGTGTGTATGTGTGTGTGTGTCTTGGTGTGAGGAGAGAGGAAGGGAGAGAGAGAGAAGGAAGGGAGAGAGAGTCTGACAGATCTGAGATACCTCAAACATCTGGCCTGTAGTATATTATCAGGAAATCATGTATGAATATTTATTAAATTACATTCCTGCTATTGGGTTGCAATACAATGTTTTTGTTTTTGTTTTTTTGTTTTTTTGGGGGGGGGNTTTTTTTTTTTTTTTTTTTTTTTTTTTTAAAGCTCTATCTTGCAGTGTAAACAAATCACTTTTAAAATTCTGGCTCCACCCCTGAATCCAGATCAGCACCAAAATTTAAAGTGTTCCTTCCCGGGTCATTTTCAGCCTTTCACCAAGCTTCATCAAAATCAGATCAACAAATACTCCTGCTAATCAGCAATGAACAGACGCGAGTGAAAACAACCTCCCCGGTGGTGGCAATAAAAAGGAAGGAAAACAAAAAAACAAAATAAAACAATACAGTGCACAGTATCTGTAATGATATATAAATATATTACATTTGCAGAGCATGATAAGTTTTTTCAGGGTATAGAAGGGTAAATTATTAAATGTTATTTTATGTCAAGTGTGTAAAAGGGTCATTCCATTATTGCATCACCACAAATCTTTAAACTGTACTTTTTGTACTGCTAAAGGTCAGAGTAGACAAAATTATCTTTATTGTTATTTTCTTGTGACAGATACACCTGCAAAAGTTTGGAATCACCTATTTTCATGCTTTTGATAGAAACTGATGTTTTTATTCACGACCATCACTCAAGATGGCTTTTATATTGAGATAAGTATACAGCCAAGAAATTAATAATGTTGCAGATGGATATTACTGCTGAAAATTATGCTTGTAAATGAAACCTTTAACATTGTGTTAGCACACCTGAAACTCACTCTTCTGTTCAAGTAAGCAGGTAAATTAACTGTAATTGGGTTGCTAGGTACTGACATTCCTAAAGTTTAATTCTAGGTTCAAAAATGGCCAAAACAAAATAACTTTTTTCTAGAAACACATTAATCTATTGTCATTTTGCAAATTGAAAGTTATTCCATGTGTCAGATTGCCAAGATTTCATTCAAAGGTGTCCACCCACTGTCTTGAGAGAAAAGGATAAACTGGATTGAACCAGGACTGTCACAGTTCTGCATGTCTGGTCAGCCACTCACCTGCCATTTCTGCATGCCTGGTCCTCAGC
>VXCM01004582.1:42795-77089 GCA_014773175.1 Lucifuga dentata | reverse complement strand
TAAATTACAGATATAAGTAAATGGTTCAATCACACACTCAATAATATTCTTAAGTAATAACATGTCAAATTCATCACAATCTGTTGACCTTTATTTAAAGTCCTGCTGTAACAAAATAAGTGAAAACATGATCTTACTCTGCTGATGCTACAGTTAGTATGAGACATGCTATCTGTCAATCACTGCAGCTGCCACTGAAACACTAAACTGAAGAGAACAGATTCATGAATACCCATTCACCCTAAGGTGAGAGGCCCACGGGTGCTTTACACAAGACCTACACCTCTGGGTGTAGCATGCCGAAGCAGTTGTCCAAACACATTAGAGTGGAAAACATGGCTGTCAAATTTCTGGCACTGCATGTAGAAAATGAATTTGACAGTTCTGCTTGTCAGCCAATTATCTGGCTTTAGTAACCATGCACACACACACACACACACACACACACACACACACACACACTTGTTTGTTGGTACCCTAGGTCAGGGGTTCTCAAATACAAATCTTAAAGGTCCACAAAGAAAATTTTCAATAAGATAAAGGTCTGTTTATTGGCAATTTGACAATTTAAGGTGTCGAGTAGGTGGGGTGGGGGGGNGGGGGGGGGCTTACTGCTGACAAAACTAGCTGTGCTGTCAACTCTTAGTCAGACAGTGAGTTTCACTTTGCAGTGGAGAAAGTGGAGAATTTTGACTCGTGTCACAGCGATGTCTCACAGGTCATACAAATACTGTAATACATATGAAAAGTAGAACACTCAGTCTGGAGACAGTTGTGGTTTGGTCCAGATCCGGACCGGAGTCCGGACTTTGAGGATGACTGGGTATCATTTTGTATTAAAACTAGTAGCTGATTTTTCAGGGAACTCACATGAGCATATAACACAGATGCACACATGAATACATGCATATGGTTTGGAGCACATGACAGTAAAAATGTGCCTGTCTTGCAGCTTTTTCAAACAACGTTAGTAATAGAAGGGAGCAAGTAAGTGAGAATGTATAAGTTCATGCAGGTTCATTAGAATATGATCCCTTACTTTTTTTCAAATGATAGGCTGCACTGACCTGCTGTATGTGCAAGCGAGATGGTTGGCATCTTACAGATAACGCAGAAAAAACTCACCTCGCCCTGCAAGCCGCCAAAATGCAACAAGCAGCAAACTGCTGCTGTTCCTGCCGGCCGGGATTCAAACGTAAAGTTTATCCTGAGGGTGACAGTTAAATCAACAGGGCTCATCATCTGACTATGCTCAATTTCACAGAGTGCTGCTGCAGCCTGAGGCATCGGCTGCATTTGGAAATGTATGTTAGCTGCAGCTCCTGTCAGGAGAAAGTCATGGTAGAGGAACCATGCAGCATGTCAAGGAAAAGTGACAATACTGCATCTCACCTCTACTGCTGAATAATAGTACACGGCCTCCTATAATCTGAAGACATTTACAAACATATGAAATCTTACATATAAATTCTCCTTTGGACTTTTAAACTGTGTGTTCTATTTATATTCTTTACTGGATGAAAACTTACATTATTAAAACAAAAAAGGATAAATGAATGACATGCAGCTGATAGTGCAGCTGATGCGTGGGTGTCAAGGCAACAAAGATAATTAAAATTAAAAAGATAAATAAAAGCATTTGACACCTTAAAGTAATTATGGATGTACAATATATGACCAAACCAACCGCAGCCTTCAGTTGGCTGAGCACTGACTTTGTAAACTGTAATAAAAAAAAAATCTGTTTTTTCAGCCATATAAATAATATATAATTATAATAATAATAATAATAATAATAATAATAAATAATATACATTATTATTTAATTATTATTATAAATATAAATATAATATAAATAATTATTTAATATATAATTATTTAATAATATAATAATAAATAACCTTAAACTAATTATTCCAGTAAGCAGAGTATTGGTAAAAATATAAACACTTTTGTATTAATAATACAGTCAAAATTCAGCAGTACAGAGGAATCTGTGGTAATACATCAACATTTGCAATGCAGGAATAATATTAGCATAATATTAGCAGTTTTTCATTTGTTCTGTCACTCATCATTTCCCAAAGGATAAAACTGTATTTCAGCTTTCCTGATATTTTGCAAAATCTCTTCATCTTTTAAAATCAAATATTCAAGTGATACACCCACCTTAAAAATCCATGTTTCTCCTGCTAATAGTTACACAGCCTTATGAAGTCACGGTCCTTTAAATTTTTCCATAAACACAGGTCTTCTTTTGGGACTATATTCCCTGGTGGAGGCATACATTCACTCCATGCTTTTTATTGAGCTTAAACGCTAAAATTACATAACTTCTAAAAAAGCCTGAATACACGTCTTGTTGGTGATGATGGATTACCTATCCCAAGAACATTTCAAGAATCAAGTTGATTTTAATAGCAGAATGAACTGAAACCAATGGAGGTCTGGAAGGTAGGAAAAACATTTTTAATTCACCGTTCCAGTAGTATGCTTTGGTAAATGATTGTCAGTAACGCTACATGTATGAAAATTGAACATGTTAGACTCAAACATGCAAAATGGGTGATATGCTCTTTTAACATATCATATCAAAAGCATTTACTCTTTTCCATTTCACAAGTGCTGTCAACCAGGCATGTGCATTTTATGAGAAAGTAATTATTTTTAGCGTCAACATTTCCACCTGCATAGTGTCTTCCTCACCTTACTGAGAAAAAAAAAATTAATAAATTCCTAGTTTCTCACGCTCACGAGATCATGAGCACGAGAAACTAGCAGTTTATATTTTTTTCTCACGTGCCTTTGGGAGCTCCGTACCATCCAGCTCCATCTGCTGTGTTTCTGTCGTTTGTGTATCAGCGTTTGTTTCTCTTACATGCAATCCCCTGACATCATTTCCTGTTTGAACCCTGCGACCTTTAATCCAACCCTGTAATCTGGAGAATGCTCTTCTTTTTTCCATTTGCTGCAGGCCACCTGGGTTTCTCTCTCTCTCTCTCTCTCNCCCCCCCCCATACACACACACATGCACTCACACAGACACACAGATAAGAATCATTACACAGGCACGGCTGAGGTTATTGTCTTCGGTTCCACTCAGAACATGTGAGGAATGCGTCCATCTTTCTCATCCACACACAGTCACTTTCTCTTACCTCACAATCCAGCACTTATTTATTTATTTTCAGCACATAGCAGTTGATTTGCTGATATGTTGTGATCAGATGGTGTGCTTAGTGGCTGACCCCAACAGCATGAATGTGGTTTCTGAGACTGTCTGCTGCTCTGGTATGGCATTGATTTCTCTCAGGCTTTTGCTCCACGGTGATGATATCAGCCTTCTGCCGCAACAAAAGCTCAGAGATAACAGGCTGCAGTGATAATGGACACGATGGAACTCAGTGGTGCCACACTGATTCGCTGATTTCCAGAACACAAACGCAGTGTTTCCACAATGACAACAGCATCTCCGTCCTCTTCGTCACTACCTAATGCCCAAAAAACAACAGAAAATCACTGAACAAAACACAGTAATCTGTCCTTTAATGTTAGTATTATTCAACTGAGTGCAGATATGTGGAAGGAGATGCCTGAGGTCTGAACCCTGCAAGACGTCACTATGGAACCAAACAAGGAGGAGCCGCTTGCTGTTGAAGTTGTGTGTGTGCGATATTTTGTGAAGTGAAGAAAAAGCTAAAGAGGTGGACAGTCTGAATGTGGAGGAGTGTTGTGTTGTTTTTATCACTCATGCTTTCATCGGGTTACTGATCGTTGTCATTCATTTCAGGAATTATTATTGATGCCCAAAATCAGGGTCTGAATTGATCAGGCTTCAGGCTTGAGCAGCAGTTTGGCCAAACCTGCACTTTTTGTCCCCAATCAGAAAAGTTTGTCTAGGACTGAAAAATCAAAGCTAAAATCATGTAGCAGAAGTAGCAGCAGTCTCAGTTTGTGACTAATCTATTGCTTGAGCACATCTGGACTTTTAAAAATATGGGAACACACACACACACACACACACACACACACAAATGAATAAAAACCAGCTAGCATCCCATTAAGAGGAGCAAAGTTCACTGACTCTAGAATTTGGTTTGTAAAGGTAGAAAGGTGAAGGTGTCGTTAAAGCCGTGAGACTTGTTCCCTGAACATGTGTGTGTAAAGTTAATGGTTAATTTTGTTATTTTTTCTTTTCATCTGGAATTTGATGTTGCCACTAAATGGTAATGAGAAACCACAGACGTAAGGGTTCACCCTCTGGGGACATTAAATCTCAACAAAAGATGTCATTGAATTTCCCCTTAACCTTTTGAGATATTGGAGTCATTGATGAAAATGATGGTAACATAGGACATTTTGAGCTCATTATGGTGAGAGACAAAGCTAAACTCATGACTCATCCTTTTATTTTATTTTATTTTTTTTACTTTTTTTTTTTATAAAGTTCTCTCTTTTTCTCAGCCAGAGTGTTGAATACATTTACTGACAAACTGCCTTCATCCTGTTATTGCCTGTTTGCCATCAACTCAAACAGGAATAGAAGTTGTCCCAGTCAGTGTGGCGTGATGGATATGATATCAGAATCAGAATAACGCAGCTGACTCAGCTTCTGAGACGCTACAGCCGAACTGAACTACTACACTCCACGTCTATGTAATGCAGCATTTATGTGTCATTTTTGGTGTTTATTCCAACTACAATAATTTAAATACAGCTATTCATGTTCCCCAGCTGTGACCATGCGTCACATGATGTATCTGATAGTGAAAGCTTCAGCTGCGCTTTAGCTCCAGCCCTCAAACCAAGGCCTTTAACACTCCCTGAGGTATTCCCCCTCTACCAACACACACATATACACACACAGACACACTTAAGAGACTATTAAGCCATCCTTATGGACTCTTCCTGTGCTTTTAGCCACACTGAGCTATGCTGGAGTCTACCAACCTGAAACGGGTCCTACGGTGTGACTGTACACAGCTACTGTAGCGTGCTTAAAGCTCAGCCAAGCAGCAGGAAGTGTTGCACGCTAATGTACAAAGATGGGCGGGTTGATAAATGAGCTTTTGGTTGAAGTGTAGGTTGAGATGCAGCTTGCTGGGCTGTAATAATAATAATAATATTATTATTATTATTATTGTATATGGACAAAAAGCAGTGTAGGGCCTTTGAAAAAAGAGCAGAGAGGTTGTTATTTCTGGCTCATGAAACATGCATGAGGTGAGACACTTCAGCATGTGTTATTCATTCATCAGCTGGAATTTGCTGTAAATGTTAACACTCGTGTCTGCAGTCTCCCCGTCACTCCAAACGGCTTCAGGCCCTCACCACTAATTCCTGACAAAGGATTTACAAAGCGCATTCACAATGTGCTCATCAGATTATTTGGTTTTAACAAACTATTAAATCTCTATCACTGCTGTCTACATCAGCAGTGATAAAATGTTTTCGGATCATTTTTATCGCAACAAAAGGGTTCAGAACTGCTTCGTTATCAGACAGAAAACACAGGGAACAAAATATTAAAAAATAAATAACCTCACACAACAAAACTTAATACATCAATTAATTGAAACTAAATGAGAATTCCTGTCTGCATGTAAAATTGTTATTCCTAACACTTAAGAATAAGATTACATAAATGTCATGATCATGCAGGCACTTCCCTTTACCATATAAGGAATCAAGTTAGTTATAACAAAAATAGCATCAAAGTCACTTAAAGGATCATACCACCAATTTTGCATGTTTGAGCCTAATATATTCAATTTTCATACATGTTACGTTACTGACAATCGTTTCCCAAAAGATAAAACTGTATTTCAGCTTTCCTGATATTTTGCAAAATCTCTTCATCTTTCAAAATCAAATATTCAAACGATACACCCACCTTAAAAATCCATGTTTCTCCTGCTAATAGTTACACAGCCTTATGAAGTCACGGTCCTTTAAATTTTTCCATAAACGCAGGTCTTCTTTTGGGACTATATTCCCCAGTGGAGGCATACATTCACTCCACGCTTTTTATTGAGCTTAAACACTAAAATTACATAACTTCTAAAAAAACCTGAATACACGTCTTGTTGGTGATGATGGATTACCTATCCCAAGAACGTTTCAAGTATCAACAAGTTGATTTTAATAGCAGAATGAACTGAAACCAGTGGAGGTCTGGAAGGTAGGAAAAACATTTTTAATTCACCGTTCCAGTAGTATGCTTTGGAAAATGATTGTCAGTAATGTAACATGTATGAAAATTGAATATATTAGGCTCAAACATGCAAAATGGGTGTTACGGTCCTTTAATGCGATAAATCAAGAACATAAGCGCCACCAAAATCAGGTCGGCTGTTCCCGGACTTATAGGTGATCTGTTCAATAAATTCCATAACCTTGTTATCATAAGTTGAAGTACAAGTGAAGATGTCGTCTTTAAACAGCAAATAACTGGCAAAAAAAAAAAGAAACATATTTAGATATTCATGATTTAAGCGTCAGAATATTCCACATGAGCTCTCATCGTTTCTGACCCATCAGAGCTGTCATGTGCATCATTTTAATGCACATTTTGCCACACTTCAGCCTGACTACGCTGGTATCTGCAGGAACTGTTAGGTATGTTCTAATATTACACAATAATACATATAATAATAATAATAATGCTGATGTGAATTCTAGTCAGTATGCTTGAAATGATACCAGCTCTGTCACAGCAAGAAGGTCCTGGTTGCGAATCTGACTCTGACTGAGGCCTTTCTGTGTGGAGTTTCCTCACGTCTACCCNCCCACACACACACACACAAATAAAAAAAAAGTATGCAATTTAGGTGAAGTGGAACCTCTACATTACAGTTTAAATGTAAATGGATCTCTCTAGGATCTCTAGGGTGAGGTTTTACACATAAGAATATCAAATAAGAGCTAACAGGATTAAGAAAGATAAATGAAGCACAGAATAATGTTCCGTGTGGATGATATAAGACTGTAAATGATTTGCCTCGTCAGATTTCATCTGTAAAGTCACAGTGTGTGAAACAGGCTTTAATGTGAGGTGGACACATTTTTCTGTTTCATCAGCATAGAAAGGAGGACTGGAAGGAGTTTTCAAAGTTTAACTGGTATTCTAATTTGAGAAATATTTTTTGTTAACCTATGTAATTATCAATGCAAAAAAGACTGATTATGAATTCTGTATGACAACAGACTTCCAGAGAAGCTTCTTTCTGGAATGGAGAGGTGGTGGTCTTGGAATTTCACCCCTCGGCTGTTTTGTCATTTTGCTTGTGTCTCTCCCTCCCTTGGCTAACTGCTGGGACAAGCCCCTCCATGCCCCAAGCTGAATAAAACATAAAGCAGAGAGCGACAGCCACCTTTCCTCCTTTGCACCTCTCGTATCCCTCGTTCCTCCCTTTTTATCTCAGCAGATGTGCTCAACTGTTGTCTCTCTTCCCTTTTAGTTTTCCCTCCCCCTTCTCACTCTCTCTTTCCTGCTTCTTCCTCCCTCCCTTTCCCTCCCTCTTCCATCTAACAGCACTCATTCTCCCAGGTGATTGGCATTAACACCCCCCACCACTACCACCACCACCACCACCACCACCACCCAAAAGCCATAAGTGGTTGACTGCACTGAGCATGCTCCAAAGCTCTCCAGGCAACAGCCCCACCCCTCCAGTGTGTACAGTAGAGGCAGAAGAAGAAGAAGTGTACAACAGCACACTATTGTTTAAGCTCCACCAGACTAGCAGAACGAGGAAGGATGTGAGAGAGACAGAGACAGAGAGAGAGAGAGAAGGGATGGAGGATGTAAGAAAGAGGAAAGAGAGTGTGAGAGCAAGAGGAGAGAATAGGTAAGTTTCCCCCCCAAAAGAACAAAAAGCTTGGATGATGACACCCATGGGGCAAGCTCTTGCTGATAATTGCAGCCCTCCAGATGGTAGTTAGGGTGAAGCACCCCTCCTTCCTTGTTTTAGTGGCACATGGAGCTCTCTCTCTTTGGGGAATATTCCAATGGACGATTCCAGCAATATCCGCAGCCTGAGCCCAGAGAAAGGTAAGAAAGCAGCCAGCCAGCCGTCCCGAATTTACACTTGCATGTGATTTGGAGAAGTAGGCCAGCGCAGGAGGAGAAGCTTCTCATTCTCATCAGACGTGAAGGAGCAGCAGTGAGGGGGAGAGGAAGAGTATCCTCTTTCTTATTTCATTTCATATTCACATAGGCTCTATTAGCATTGCTGTTGTCTAATGCTCTGTATCAAAAATAACGCTTTGTGGAACAATTTGAACTCAGGAAATACTGTATTAAATTAAATTCATTATGCAGACAGTATCCAAGTACAGGAAGTAAAAAATGTTTTACTCAGTCTTGCTCTCATCTTTTATTTTTTTTTTCCACTTGCAGAAGCAAACTATGCTGCTGCTTTTTTTTGGCGTTGTTTACACTCATGCGCCTTTGAATATTCTCTTTTCTTAATGCTGAACAATTCTTTCAAAAGCGACTCCTGCTGAAATTTGCAGGTGGCTCGTGATTTGGACTGAACCTGAGAGTTCTGTGTGTTCATTATCAACTCCAAATGGCTTTCAGCAGCCCAGCCCTGATTTAATAGGTGATCACCTGGGCGGGAGTCTGGAGTGAGTGAGGAACCCGAGTCTGATTTATCTTGGTCAGGAAGGATCAGAGACACAGAGAAGCAGAAGATGGGAGGAAAATGAAAGGAAAGCAGCAGAAAAAATCAAGTCTTCTATTTTGACAATTCCCCATCAGGACTTACCAACTCCTCCTCCTCCTGCTCTGTTCTTGCCTGCATTCCCCCAAGCCCCAGTAACCATAGAGCGAGTCATTAGTGCTGGATCACCTCGACTCACAGCAGCAGGGAGGTGCAGAGTGCCATAATCAGCCTTTCACAAAGACATGCAAGGCAGCGCCAGTGCTGCTCCGCTGCAGGCGCAACGACAGACCTCACACCAACACGTTCTAACACAACTCAGAGTACAATTTCTTTCTTTCCATAACTGATCTTCAGCTGGTCCAGTGAGCGTTTCTGCTCTGATATGATGAATGTGATGCAGCCTGATGATTGGACATTACAGAACTGATGCAGACCTTTCTGCTTTTTCTGATGAATCTGATCGGATCGAACACAAATCTGCAGGGAAATGTTTTCATGTTTTTCAGCGGAGGGTTTTAGTATCCTACAATCCTCATTTAGCTTCATCGTGTGGACAAATTTTCTGTATTTATTATAAAACTTATTTACATTTAATAGGGCTGGGAATCGATTAAAAAAATGGATTAATCAGTTTTCTGAGATTAATCACAGAAACCAAATCAATGTAGAATCAATGCAAAGGAAGTATATTTTGAATAATATTTGTGAAATGGC
This sequence comes from Lucifuga dentata, assembly GCA_014773175.1. Lineage (NCBI taxonomy): Eukaryota > Metazoa > Chordata > Actinopteri > Ophidiiformes > Bythitidae > Lucifuga > Lucifuga dentata. Next base: position 67,706 of record VXCM01004582.1, on the reverse strand, counting down.
ATTTTTTTTTTTTTTTTTNTTTTTTTTTTTTTTTTTTAATTTAGACTATAATCTGTGATTATTCATTTCCAACAAAAATACTACTTGAATACAATCTGAACTTCAGTGCTTTCAGAAAAGGCTCAATAAACAGAAGATGATTCTTTCAGAACATCGTCTTCTGCTGCTAACAGACGACAGTTTCTACCTTCCATTTAGCTAAAGCCTGTTAGTTTATCATGTGTTTGGCTAATAAGTGTATAAAGTCTCTGAAGCCTCAGCAGCACCTGGTGTTTCCTCTCAGGTGATGCATCAAAGACAAAACACTTTGCTGACAGTTAAATTCAGCTTTGCAAAATGTGCATTTTGCATTTGTTTTTTTTTTTGTTTTTGTTTTTTTGGTTGTTTGTTTGTNTTGCAAAATGTGCATTTTGCATTTGTTTTTTTTTTTGTTTTTGTTTTTTTGGTTGTTTGTTTGTTTAAGGGCCATCCACTAACTTTTTAAAGCAGAATTTTCCATCTAAAAGTCTGATCTTTTTCCTTTTCCATAATTAGCATAATCATATTGTTAGCCGCAGGAAGTGGAGGAAAATGAAAACATTAGCATAGCCTCAGGAAGTGAAAAAACATGCTGTATCATAGCATAACTTTTTTTTTTTTAACACATTAAACAATCCACATTAATTGCAAAAATTAATACATTAATTTTCCCAGCCCTAATAATTATAAATTTACAGATTTATGAAGATATGGCTTAAATTGATTAAATATTTTGTGTAGTGCTGAAAGTTAAATCAGCCCAACAAATCAGTCAATAAAATCCTGATGCTCATGTTCACACAGCAAGACAAACACCCTTTTCTGCTTAAATATTAGTTGGATCTTTGCATTAAAAGCTAAGAGACTTTTTTTAAAAAGCTCTGAGACACTTTTCATACAACCTCACATGTATGTAGATAGCATAACTGCATGTTATAGTATTTTGTAGGAGCTATATGGAGCATATGTTGGTCTCTTTGGAAACTTGTATGCAAAAAACCTGCAGCAAACACAAACCTGTAATCGTACATTTCCTTCATTAACAGCTAGATGGTTGTTAAAGTGAAGATAAGTGTAAGTGGCTGTAGCTGAAGCAAAAGTCTGCTTTTTCCTGATTTCATGAGGCAACCCACTGGTTCGCCTTCAGGAATATCGATTAGCAATAGGATATTCTAAGAAAATTCACTTCCCATGTCATCCTTCAACAACTGCCCCTTTCACTGAAATTACTAAACACTGCATACGACCGTGAGCCTCACAGCAAATCTCACGCTGACGTGCCATGCAGGCAGCACTTGATGAGCATGCTCTCTTAGCATTTGTCAGTCAGAGGTGATTCTTCCTGGCAGGAAAGTCATTTTGCAGTTTCTTTAATACAGGTCAGGTTGCAGGATGAGGCATTTTGACAGGAATGATAATGAGTTTTTTGGGGTTTTTTTATGCATTTTGCGGGACTCAAGTAGAATCACCTGCCACTATCAAGGAAATCTGCTGCCATTTCATATTCAAGCTCCAGTAAATGGAGCAGATAAGAATGTGTGTCAGCTTGGATGAATGTGGCTTTGTCAAGGTCAATACCTGCTGCAGATCTATACTTTGTGATTGCGTTCAAAATGTTTGATATTTAAGATTCTTCTGACACCAAAAGTTTAAATACACTTTCAATCCAATTTACGGAACATTCTTAATAGACTGGAAAAGCTCTGATTTAGAGCCTCATGGGACACTGCACTGCACTGCCTCTCTTTAATCCCCCCCACCCAAAAAAAAAAAAAAAAAAAAAGAATGTGTGTGTGTGTGTGTGTGTGTGTTTATTGCAAATATTCAATAACTAAATTCTTCCATTTGTTGACTATTTTCGTAGGCCAAAAACGCAAACAGAATAAAGGGTTAAATGCCAAATGTCATGAAGTCAAGACAATTCTGTGAGAAACTTTGGGTGTGAAGGTATGAAATGCATCTTTTCTAAAAATCTGAGAAGGTTTTGCAGAGCTGGGCCTCATTTCACGGAATTTGTGAATTGCGAGCTGATATTTGCAACATGCAATCATTTTCTCTCGCACGCTATGAGGCACTTGACCAGTAAAATCACAATCGCAGGATCACACACATCACAAAGCGCGTGCAGGGAGAAGACTGCGACAGGTAATCAGTCACCTGGCAATCATTTCCCTTTCCCTGCTTCCTGTTGTTTGGGATGGAATGGAATACATCCCAGGATACAATAAATGTTATTTAAGGAATAGGCTGCAAGAAAAAACAAGAGTAAAAACTGATATATTAAAAATAAATATAAAAGAACCAGTGAAGCTGATAATCCCGACACCATATGGAATTTAAAGTTTGGTGTAATGATTGCTGCTGTGGAGGTAATATCTCCAATATACCCACCAAAAGGTGTGATGATTGTAATACAACATACCTAGAGGCTCAGATACCTGTGAGCAGGCGAGCGTGAAAGTCCCGCCCTCTGATGGCAGCAATTCAGACGCAGTATTACAGTAATACAGTATTACAGTAATACAGTAATACAGTATTTCATATTAAGGTTGTTTAGAACAGACATTTAAAATCACCTGTCGCTAACATTATGCTCATTCCTCCTTATTCCACCTTATCACCTTCTAAATGTTGATGAAAAGGTAATGATGATGCAGCGATGCTGCAACTCCAGCTGCAGCAGCACGCTCAGAAAGCCTAACACGTCTGATGCCTCCATGCTGATGAATAAGCCGGCTGTCTGTAGAAAAAGAGCGCTGATGATTAAAAAGGAACAACTTGCTTGTGAGAAGCAAAGGCTTAAAACTGAAAAAAGACAAACTATGTTTGATAACTGAATATTGAATATTGGATCTTGTTAATAACTGGGCAGCAGCGTTTTGAATTCATTGTAAATGGGAAATGGCAGCCTTTGAAATGCCATGGTAGAGGGTTCCAGTAGTCCAGCCTGGATGATATTAGTGCATGAATGACTCTTTCTAGATCAGAGGGTAACAGAAAATGCCTGATTTTGGAGATGGTTCTGAGTTGGAAGAAGACAACAAAATTTACCTGACAACAAAATTTACCTTCCTGTTAAAACTTAGATTGCCATCAAATATAACACCCAGGTTCTTAGCTTGTGGTCTGATGTAGATGGAAAGGTGGTTGAGGTTCTGGGCAATGACAGTGGTATGGTGCGGGGGGGCCAAAGAGTCATAACTCTGTCTCATCCTCATTTAACTGAAGGAAATTATGAGCCAACCAGTATTTAATATCTTGGAGACAGTTTTGTAATTTAGTTATATCAGCATGATTTTGGGAATTGAGGGTGAGGTAGATTTGAGTATCATCTGAGTGGCAGTGAAAAGAGATGTTATGAGTTTGGATGATTTTTGCTAATGGGAGCATATAAAGACAGAAAAGAAGTGATCTAATACAGCACCCTGTGGAACCCCACATGAAATATTTGCAGGTGTGGAGGATGAGCTGCCAATGGAAACAATGAACTGTCTGATTGAAATGTAGGAACGGAACCAATAACTGGATTTTGTACATGTAAAGCTCATAAAACTGTTTATTGACCATGATCGATTGGAAGTTTATACAGGACAATAGCTGTGTCGTATTGATGTTAATGATGCAATAAATGATATTGACGCCACAGCATTTTATTTGTTGAAATTAAGTTTCTGTTGTATTGTCGAGGACAAAGCATTACAAAACAAAGTTTAAAAAAAACGTGTAATGACTTAAACTAAAGAACAGAAGTTCGCGACTGGTGTGTGACCTTTGGCAGTCGCAAATTTATGTGAAATTTACAAGCAATAATTTTTTGTGAAACACGAACTCTGCCACCTTTTGTGATCTGCGTGGACAACATGCCCGCAAATTGCTTTGGTGAAACGAGCCCCAGAGACGTAGAGCCACGCTGTGGTGGCAGCATGACGTTCATCAGAGCGTAGCTCCTGAGAAGGATCATAGCTGAATAGAGGAATTCAGGAAGGTGGCGCTGTTCTGGTTGTTGCTTTCTAAGCATCATGGAAATGAACATGCAAGCAGCTGCTGGAAGCCAGAGACAGATGAGAAGTGGTTTGATGTGGCCTTTTTGGCTGATTGAAGCTCGTTTGCAGAGCTTCTGCTTAGCATGGCAGCAGTTAAGGTGAGTCACATACCTGTACAAGGAGTTTGACATGATCGATTGGGAGAACAGCAAGGAACTGGATGCTGACTGGATGCTGACTCAGAGCTCAGTCTTTGAAAGCTGATTGATGGTGTTCTTTCATTCATGTTGAGATGTGAGATATGCTAAGATCTGCGCTGAGATTATTCAGACAAGCAGAGCTGAGTATCATCAGCGTATAATAAAATCTGAAGCCTTGTGAGTGGAACCATTAGCAGATCTTCCAGATTAGGAGATATTTTTGAGTGCAAAAATTGACATTTTGTCTTGAGGTGACACTGTAGGAAAGCTTCATCCTCTGCTGTTACTAAATTCTCAGCAAACTATACTTTAGATACTAATCATTCTTGTGTACAAGTAGAAATTGTGACCTAATTTAAAGACAAAAGGGCAGGGAGTTAGCAGAAACAGGAGGAAATCATCTTCTGGGAACATGATTATTCAAAAGAAATTCAATGGGAATCCAGACTTTTATTTATTAGAAATAATTTAGCTTAAAACAAAGCTGTTTATGAATTTGTTGACCTGATGTGGTGCAAGAGGAAAACATTAGAGAAGATATGATGGAAATCTTTCATATCCTTAAAAGGTTTCGTAGTTTTTGACTCCGTGATTATTTGAACCAATGAACCAATCAGGTTCCGCTGTTACTGACACAAAAAATGAGCAGCAAAACGTCTGAACATTTGTTTCTAGCCAGAACAGAAAGACCTCAAAAATGACACACACACACACACACACACACACACACACCAGTTACTTAAGTTTCCTGGACATTTCCTGCAGTTTGCTGTCACTTCCTGCTTCAGGCCTTGTAATGTGAAGTTGGTGCAGAACTTTAAACTTCATTCAGTTTGAGAAGGACCTGTAAAAAAAAAAAAAAAAGTAAAAAAATTAAAAAAGTAAAAGCAGTAGAACTAAAATTTAAAAAAAAAGCAGTAACACTACACAGATAAATCTCCATTAAAAGTAAAAAATTCTGCGTTCAAGGCTTATTTATGTAAAATTAGCCAGTATTAACAGTAAATTGTACTTAGTATTCACAGTCAAAGTATTCAAAGTGCTATAAGAAAATTCCCCAAATTTGGAGATAGAAAAGTACTGAAACAGAAAAGTTGATATTTTGAATATACACATTTTTTACCTGACACCAGTCATACCTACATCATGTGAAATGTAAAACTTAAATCCTCAAAATAAATAGTAACTATAGCTGTCAGATAAAAGTAGTGCAGTACGAATCTGCAGTTATTTACTCTGAAATTACTCAGAGAAAAAGGAGACAGTCTGCCACTGAGTAAAAAGTCCAAAATAGTAAAATACCTCATAAAAAGCTCAGAACTCAATGTGTACACACGGACACCCAGAAAGTCACACACGTACTTATACACATACTGTACATTAAAAGACCATACCATCCATTTTGCATGTTTGAGCCTAATATATTCAATTATCATACATGTTACGTTACTGACAATCATTTCCCAAAGGATAAAACCGTATTTCAGCTTTCCTGATATTTTGCTAAATCTCTTAATCTTTCAAAATCAAATATTCAAGTGATACACCCACCTTAAAAATCCATGTTTCTCCTGCTAATAGTTACACAGCCTTATGAAGTCACGGTCCTTTAAATTTTTCCATAAACGCAGGTCTTCTTTTGGGACTATATTCCCCGGTGGAGGCATACATTCACTCCATGCTTTTTATTGAGCTTAGACACTAAAATTACATAACTTCTACAAAAACCTGAATACACGTCTTGTTGGTGATGATGGATTATCTATTCCAAGAACATTTCAAGTATCAACAAGTTGATTTTAATAGCAGAATGAACTGAAACCAATGGAGGTCTGGAAGGTAGGAAAAACATTTTTAATTCACCGTTCCAGTAGTATGCTTTGGGAAATGATTGTCAGTAACGTTATGTGTATGAAAATTGGATATATTAGGCTCAAATATGCAAAATGGATGGAATGGTCCTTTAAGTGAGTGAAATGTAAGAAATGTGCAGAGGCACGGAGAGATTTGTGCAGGGAGGATGAGGAGAACGTTAGTCCAGGTGGCAGCAGATCGGTCTCAGCTCGCTGAGCAGGCAGGCTGAAATAACCCTGTGAGCCTCACACTCTGCTGTTTCATTAGCAGCCACGTGAGAAGAATGCCGCAGCAGAAAACGAGACATCCTTTGGCGGCCGTGGACATGGTTTTGCTGAAAGGGACAACAACAAAGCACAAGAGTCTTCCAGAGAAGCAGGCTGAGACAGGAGTGCTGCTTTACTGTAGGAGGTTCTCAAACTGCTGCAGCATTTATTATCACAGCGTCTGACGGCAGAATTCATTCTCATTCACACTCAAGCTGCAGCATCGCAACCGTGTCGAGACTGACAGGAACATGTTTAAAACTCTGTGAATGTTCACAGCTGTTGTAAGAGTTGTCTGGCTAATAAAGTCACTTCCATATAAAGTCCCCAGCCACTTTACAAACCCTCTGTCCTATTTATCATTTCCATACTGTGTGTGTGATTCTGTGATGAACCTGGCATTAACCAAATGGACATGGCTACTCATGTCTTTTTTGGCAATTTTTCTTTTTACAGACACACACACACACACACACACACACACATTATACTTGCTGAGTACGCACAAAATAGACACATCGTGTTAGTGCACATCAACACACACGTTTATGAAGCCACGTCCCGGAACCATGATCCTATATTTACATTAAAATAACTTTATTACTGTATATACTTGAGTATAAGATGAGGTTTTGTTTTGTTTTTTTTTTTTTTNTTTTTGTTTTTTTTTTTTACCAAATTTCACAAAGCAAATCGGGGATCGGCTTATACTGTACATGAGAAATTCAGATTTGATCCCAGAAAAGGAAATTTCCAGGGGTGGAAATACTATCACTACCACTACCCATGAAAATAGTTTAAATCATACCTCAGAATGAGATATTTCCTGGCTAAACATTTTATCAGCACATTTTGCAGCGGCCAGTAAGAGCTGTTGTGATTGGTAAGTTATGGTAATTCAGCTCTTTACCAGTACCGGTATGTGGATTATTTTCAGAAAATCAGAGGAATACTATGACAATACCCAGAATTTATATTCCAGTATGTACGGTAACTGAATGACAACAGACATACTGTTTAATAAGATGTAATTGTTCAGTTTTAATGGTCTGGTTATAAGTGTGTATGCCAGCTTTCTGCAAACTCCTTCCTATAAAACAGCATACATCAGGAGAAATAAGATGCGTTGTGTGAGGTTAGCGATTTCTTCAAAGATCCTTTGTCACATTTAATCTATTTGAGTGATGGAAAGTTATTTAAGTGTTATTTCACCCTGTAGATCAGCTCTGCCAGTGGGCTCAGACAGCCCACAGTGCTGCTCAGCCACCCACATGGCTCAAACAGCAATTATTACACAATTATGTTGAAAAAGCAGCATATTGATAATTCATTTTGGAACCCCTCCATTATTACACATTCATGGTTTTATTTGTGTTAAATTGTTACACAGCAGATGAGATGAGTACAAACAGTGCTGATAATGTGACGAGGCTGTATTCTCAGCGTTTGTGTAGCGAGCTGTACCTGCCGGCGGCTGGCTGTTCTGCTAATGATGAAATGAGTGTATTGTTGATGTTCTCCACAGCACCTTATCTCACTGACAAGGAGAATTCAGAAGGCCACACACTCTCAACCTGCAGGACTGCTGCCATCAGGATAAGGCCTCTTCATGGTTTCATAGCTATGTATGTGGGAATTATACTCTGGTGTTTGGAGAATGTGTGTGTGTGTGTGTGTGTGTGTGTGTGTGTGTGTGTGTGTGTGTGTGTGTGTGTGAGAACAGATGGGCTGTGTATTGCCGAGGACAGGAGTGGGCTTCAGTGGGATTTAATCACTGCACACAGAGCTCTCTTCCAAATCTCTCTCGTGGATTTTCTTTGTTTCGCTCTGAAGTCAGTACAAGTTGTCAGGCTGTGGTGTGTAAACCTGCGATGCTGCGTCATGCATCCTACAGAGCATGTGGAGAGAAAAATCACGTCTGTTTCTCAATCTAAGTAAGCAAGAGAACTTAAACAACACAAACCTCAGCACCTGGAAAAGTGAGGAAAAAGTCAAATAGTGCCATATTGATTTCTCAGAACATTTCTTTTGCTCTTAGAGGATTTCCTTAAATGTTAAGGCAGCATATTTGCTGGAGAAAAATGCAACTGATTGACATGTTGATGAAGTGGTGTATCATTCACCTCTGTTCCATTCACTGTTCCATATTGCGGCATTCATTCTCAAAAAAATAACTGCATGTTCACCTGTATTAATTATGTGCCATTAATGCACCACATGCAATATGAGGAGGTTCTAAAGGACAAAATTTAAAGTGTCTAAAGTACCAAAAAGCATTGTGAGCATGTACTTAATGACATATTAATGATGTGCTAGTTTCGTGAAGTTGATGCAGTTGTATAACACAATCTAAATGCACAAAGCACCATAAAAGCAGATATAGCAAAAAAAAAAAANAAAAAAAAAAAAAAACAACACAAACAGTGCATCAATCTGCAGGCTGCTATTTGTATATATGTGCACTTCCTAAAGTCATCACATCACCATAAGTATACATTTGGAGTTTTTTCTGGAGATGTCATTTGCAGACTTTTCACATATTTCATGCCTGTTTTTGTCTTATGTGTGTTACATGATAGTTGCTGGGCTGCAGAAACACACAGCAGTTGATATGCTGCTTCATCTAATAGGTTTGAGTCTTAGGAAAAGGCCAGAAGAAAGAATAATGGCATTTTTTTTGTATAATCATCTTTTTATTTTATTCCACCATTCTCCTACCAGATAAGGGAAGCATTCCATTATTTCCAGATAAGTCAAAATTTACTCCAGATTACACAAACACCTATAAACCCTCCTCCCAAATCCACAAAAACATAGATTCCCACTCATCTCCCTACAAAATTCATCCATTTATCCACCCAGACACCACACCACACCCACAGACATCACTCAACTCCCATCCCCACGCTGCCATCCTCATCCACCACACACACCCTGTTCTCCTTTCCCGTCTACCACACAGTTCTCTACACAGCTTCAAACACTTCACAAAACTGCAGTTTTTTGCTCTTATCTTTGTCCTCAGAGATTTCTAGTGTCAAGTAATATTTCATCAGTTCTTTCCATGCCTTTATAGTGGAGCTTCTGCCTTTTTCCAATATATATATATTTTTTTTAACTTTTATTGAAAGAACATATGAACTGTTGCAAATCCCACATTTTCATGACATTTTTGTTTCACTCCACAACATTTTTTTACTTACAGCCAATAAGAAAAACACACAAAGAGAGAAGGCTGAATCTTCACAAATTATATCTTCAGTTTGAGTGTAATTACAACCTAATTTAGTTAGACATATATGCCTAAATTTAAATAATTTAACTAACCCCTTTAAACTATAATTTTGCTATAACACAAATTGTCTTCACACAGTCCTTGCATAAGCCATTCATTTTGACAAGTATAAGATAACCCAGCTCCATCTTTCCAAGTACAAGTCCATTTTCAGTTGTAGACTTGCAGTAATATTTTCTGTCTGTGTTTACTGCTCCAGAGATAGCAGATACAGTTTAAGCCAATTAATAGTTATCATTTTATGGGCTATCAATACCAGTGCTCGCAGCATATACATTTTGTTTTTCCCTAATAAAATCACATTACAAAGTTCAAAAGATACATTCGTTTCTAAAATTGTCTTTATTTCTCTACTGACCTTTTTCCAAAAGTCCTGCAATTTGGGGCAATCCCAGAAAATGTGCAAAATCACCCACTAGCACCCAGCCTCTCCACTTTTTCCAATATTTTAAGGTAAGTTTTTAAAACCAAGTGAAGAAAAAAATAAATTGCTCGCCACCCCATAGGATGTTGTATTTGACATGCATATTTTGTTCATGTTTTACAGAACCAGAAGTGTGAATGAGTTCCTCAGAACCACACAAGTTACTGCAGCTGCAGCCACATTCATTTTATCTCAGCGATTAAGCTACAGTAAAGTTTATTTGTGTCGCACCTATCAAGAGCAAAACTCACAAAGTGTTCACAATAAAAGAAATTAAAACAAACAAAAGTCAAAACGGAAAAGCAAAGAAAACACAAACCAGTTAAAAGCCTGTTCCTGCCAGTCTGTTCCACAGCCTGAACTGTACATTTCCATTGGCAGTGATGCTATTTGTGAATTTGAGCACTTCCTCCATTTTCCCATTTTCCATTAACTTCCATAAATTGAAGTTCCTTATTCCAATGACTGTATATTTGTTGTGATGAGTAAAGAGTTTGGTGAGACTGATATTTTGTTGATAATGCATTGTGTGCTTGTTACAGTCTATTTACTGGCTGAGCAGCAAGTTCAATTATTTACCATATCTGTCATATCTTTGGGAAGACTGAAGAGGTGTGAAGAAGTTTTCTCTTTGTGATCTAAACATTGGTTGCTGTGGCAACTGCTGCTGGAGATGTTTTGGCTTCCTGTTAGTGTCGTACAGAGAAACTAGTCATCGGGCCTCGCTGGGTTTTATGATGCGATACTCATCCCTCAGCAGAGAAAAGTGAAACTCTGTTCCAAGGAGATTGTCTCTCAACAGCAAATAATGCAACCAAATTCATGATAAGATGTCATTTGATTATTTGCTGAGCAGCATATTCCTACATGTAATCCCAGTGCAATCCAAGTGTATGCAGTGTAATGATTTTTCTTGCCCAAAAAAAAAAAAAAAAAAANCAAAAAAAAAAAAAAAAAAATGCATCCATAAAATACATGTAATTTGTGATCATTTGAACCAAAACTGATTTTGCATGTAAAAATTTACTCTTCTGAGCAACTTCCTGACAACACAGCTGACTGTAGGTCAGGGTGAGTTTTAATACTCTCATTCTGCTCTCAGCAGTCAGATGTTAGAGTCACCAGCAGACTGGATGTAACATGCAGACGACAGATGTTGCTGCTGTGTTTCAGTCACTCTTTCCTACATCATATCAAAGCTCTGCCTTCTCAGCGGTCCTCACTGACCCATGTCAGCTTGGATCCTAAATACTGAACATGTTTAATATGTGTGATTTCCACTATGATGAGTTTATGAACAGATCAAAGGAAGTAAAATGTCCTCTTACAGGACCATACCACCCATTTTGCATGTTTGAGGCTAATATATTCAATTTTCATACGTGTAACGTTACTGACAATCATTTCCCAAAGGATAAAACCGTATTTCAGCTTTCCTGATATTTTGCTAAATCTCTTAATCTTTCAAAATCAAATATTCAAGTGATACACCCACCTTAAAAATCCATGTTTCTCCTGCTAATAGTTACACAGCCTTATGAAGTCACGGTCCTTTAAATTTTTCCATAAACGCAGGTCTTCTTTTGGGACTATATTCCCTGGTGGAGGCATACATTCACTCCACGCTTTTTATTGTGCTTAAATGCTAAAAATTACATAACTTCTAAAAAAAAAAAACCTGAATACACATCTGGTTGGCGATGATGGATTACCTATCCCAAGAACGTTTCAAGTTCTTGGGATAAGTAAAGTAAAATTAGCAAGTTGATTTTAATAGCGTACCAGAATGAACTGAAACCAGTGGCAGTCTGGAAGGTAGGAAAAACATTTTTAATTCACCGTTCCAGTTGTATCCTTTGGGAAATGATTGTCAGGAACATTACGTGTATGAAAATTGAATACATCAGGCTCAAACGTGCAAAATGTGCGATATGGTCCTTGAACAGACCTCCTTCCACAGGAGAAAATTTTTAGAGCCATCACGAAATCGCGACTTTGCTGTTGATTGTCTGAAGGGGAGAATCAAGCTCAAAATGGACTAAATTATTCACCTTATCTGAGCTCTGGACCAAAGCTTGATAGAACCACGGTGCCACCTGGCTGCCAAACACAAGGCACCCATCAGCCAAAGTGCACTCAGGGTGAGCTGCAGAAAACAATGACTACATCCAGCCGTTTGGCCTCCTTCACTGGCAGGCTTATGTGACACTAATCCACAGCTCTCATTGATTCAAAGAGCAAACTGAGCCGCTGTTTGTTCCAGCAGTTTAGCTCACTGGAAGTGACAGATTAGATCAAGCATTAGCAGACAGACCAAGAATGACCTCAATGTCCTGAAGTTTAATGTTTATTACAGTTGACTTTAAGCATGGCGCAACATCAGGTTTTACAGGCAAAGATTGTCTTTATGTGTTTCTAAAACTGATGATGATGTTGTTGTGGCCTTTAGATGATGTCTAGACATCCCATCTCTGCAACTTTAGAAGTTATTACAACTAAAAAAAAGTTTAAAGACATAAACATGATGTCTTAGGATTGGATGACAACATTAGATGTTCCTTCTCCTAAAGATGACTTTTTTAGGGTGGTATTAGAGGGCTGTACGGTTTGCACTGTTGCCTCACAGCAAGAAGGTCCTGGGTTCAGTCCTGGGTGGACTTTCTCTGGGTCAATGGTCCTCATTCCTGGTCCTGGAGAGCAACAGCACTGCATATTTTCCACCTCTTCCTGCTTTTCCCACAGCTGATTAGCTAAATCAGGGTGTTTTAGACAATCAAGATCTGGGAAGCTCCAACTCTAGGAGGCTCTCTCCACAAGAACTAGGAGAGATGGAAAATATGCAGCGCCTTGGCTCCTGAGGACCTGGAATGAGGACCACTGCTCTGAGTTCCTTCCACCTCCACAGACATGCAGGTCAGGTGAACTGGAAACTCTAAATTGAGCATAGGTGTGAATGAGTTTGTCTCTGTGTGTCAGTCCTGTGATAGACTGGCCACCTGTCCAGGTGAACCCCACCTCTCACCCAACGACCGCTGGGATAGGCTCCAGCCCCCCGCGACCCTGAAGAGGACAAACGGGTACAGAAAATGGATGGATGACGTTAAGATTTTTGACATTACAGCTTAACATGGTGTCATAATGTCTTTAGAATCTGTGAACTTTAAGATGATGTCATAAGATCTATGGTTGTTTAAATGACAAATTTAGATATCATATTGGGGTCTTCAGACATTACATGTCAGCCCAGCTTTCTCTTGAGGTATTTCATCTATCCAGGCTACCAGAACCTAAACAGCACACAAATTACCTTGTATTACATCAACCATAATAGCATTAGCATCTTCTCATAAAGGTTTATGACAGTGCACAATTACTGTCTGTCAACCCGTTTCAATAAGAATCACAATAGGCTATTGTGTGTTCAATTTGTTGCCTAACTTGGAATGCAAGCATTACAAACCCCAATACTGTGATGCAATATGAAGCCTTGAAGTTTAGCTGCCAAGGCTCAAAAATATAAATATCATATATAATATAATATAAATAAACAGGAATATCCACTCTTTTTTTTTTAGGGTTAGGGTTATGGTTAGCGGTACACGTTTGATTGCGGTTTTTGAGCGTGAGTTGTCTGGGAGTGAACGCAGTGCATTTGTAGTTTTTGTGATTTAATTGGTTTGTTTGGACTCTTGTGTTTGGGTCTGAAATAACGCTGTTTTTTTGTGTTTGGTGGAAAGCATCAGATCTGGTGTCACTGGCTGCGTGTGCTGACATCAGGTGAAGCAGACAGGTAAGTGTGGATTCACTGGTGCATAATGTTACTGGAGCGGAGTTTTCCCCATCAGGCACAGCAGCGTTTCCTTTGGGTTCGTCTGGTCATGGGTTCGTCTGTAGTGTTGTGGTGAACGTGGGTGAAGCGCTCGCTTGGAAGCACATCCATGGATTTGGGAAGGTTGCTGGTTTGCCAGTCTCCTCCCCGTCCCATCAGGCTTTAGTGCATAAAACTACTGACCACAACTAGATGCATGAAGACTAGGGGAGGAGCTTTAGGTAGGGGGTTTTTGAGATAGTGGGAACTCCAATCCAGGTGAGATTACACGGTGAATCCACACTGTATCTACTGGTTCTGGTGTTGTGCTTTGTGTTTTAAAAATAAAAATAACTGAAATGGAAGCCTTTGTTGCTGCGCCGTCTGCAGAGGCATTGGATAAATTCACCAAGGAGCAATTGCTCAAAAGTGCCGAGCGTTTTTCCATTGAAATAGTGGATCAACGTTTGAAAGAAAATGCTAAACAGATTTTAAAAACAAGATTGATGGAAAAGGGTATTGCTGATGTTGGTCAGGAGGAAGTTTCCTCAGCAGGATCACCTTTGTTATCTGTGCAAAATCAAGGATTTACATTCGAGCAGCAAAAAGAGCTGTTATTGCAATTGGAACATGAAAAGGTAAAGCAAAAGTATGAAATTCAAAAACAAACTGAAGTTGAAATGATACGTCAGGAAACAGAAAAGGCAAAGTCGGATCCGGAGCAGTATCGTTTGCCTGGTTAAGGAGGTGCACTGACCAGCAAAATTGAGAAAGTTGATGAGGCTGTTGGCCGTACTTAAGACAGTAACAATTTGCAGTTGTTGCTGAAATTTAATGAGAAGGATCCTGACACATGTTTTCTGTTGTTTGAGCAGTGGCCTGACGCAGAAATAGGTCTGGTAAAGATTGATGCTTCTATTGTGTACTTCCATTAAGATGAAGCAGGAGTGTCGGGTTCATTTTAAGGCTCTTTGGAAGCATACAGAGTGTCCATGCACTGCATTCTATCAACTCCTAAAAAGAACTACAACTTTTTTTCCCAGCATGCATTGTGACTTAACTGCTATGGTGGCTTGCCAAGCTCAAAATACACAGCATGTTTCCTTCCCCTTAAAATGACGTTTGTGGAATTAGATGAGAATAACATGTTCAACATAAATAATTCAGTTTAACTAAAAACTCCTATAACTAGAGGGAGAGGGCAGATTTCCTCTACTTCCAGTGACCCTGAGGGTTTATTCTGCCCCAGTGGTGTAACCAGGGGCGGGGTCACAGGGGCACTGGCCCCGGCTGAAAGCTGATTGACCCCCGGTGTGCTCCCTCACCTGTCACTCNCAGGGGCACTGGCCCCGGCTGAAAGCTGATTGACCCCCGGTGTGCTCCCTCACCTGTCACTCACAGATTCAAAACATGTCATTGGCTAAAAGTTTACCATTGTTTGATTGCAGTCTCAGAGTTTCCCTGATGTTTTTGAAGAATTGTGGTTACATAGGCACACATGGAACATTTTCATTCTGGGATGAAGAGTTTGATAAATCAAACGCACATACAGGCGCTAGGGGACACTGCAGAGCACTCAGAGACATGCAACTACCCGCCAAAGTTTGCAACTTTTCACTTTTGCAAACCGGACTATCCACTCAGCCCGTGCAAAGTAAATTAATGTTTTACACTTTTATATAGTTATATTGTCATGTCGCTTGTGTTGGCAAGTTAGCTGGTGTTAACTCCAATTCAAACTAAATATGCTAAAGCTAGTCTACTATTATTGCTAATCTGTCATTCAAGGTGAAAGGAGTCAGTGTGATACATGATTTAAAGGCTAGCTATTCCAGATTTTGTGTAGCTAAACAAAGTGTCTGATGGATTAATGTGACTGTAGTAAATATAGTTTGTTTTTAAGAAAATGATATTTGCTTAACTTAGTAAGCTATTTTCCTGATATATATATATATATATATATATATATATATAGCCAGTGTGGCACCAGTGAGCATTTAGTCTCTACTTGAAAGGGAATCAAGCCTGAATTTTGTTTTTGTAAAATTGGTCATTGCAGGGCAGATTTATGCATAGTATTTTTTTTGGTGAGTTATTCTGTATTGTACAGACACTTCTGAGTTAAATACACTTTTCTGAAGTTGGGAGGCTACATATGGCCAGATCTTTATTTTTGTTAAACAGAATTATCGTTTTTTTTTTTGTTTTTTTTATCTTAAAGGGCAAATTAATAATGCACAGTATTAATTTTTGTGAGTTATTCTGTACTTAAAATATATTTCAGAGTTACAAATGCCTACAATATGGTCAGGAAGTTTTGATATTTTATTATATTACTGTTGTTTAATAGTCTTAAATGTAGTAATGGAAAACTACTGTTATCGTATCATAGTGTTTGGATTAGTCAATAAATGCTGTTAAATGCAAATAAAGTGTTGCTGTTTATAGTTAAATTTGAAGCTCAGTGAATTATAAATGTTTTGGATATCTACAGATTTGTATATAAATGTACAATACAAGTTTGGCCCCTGTATATGAATTATGGATCCTCTTGTGCCCCCATTTAAAAAAAAAAAACCTTCCTAGAATCACCCCTGTTCTGCCCCATTGTCCTTGGGTTAGTACAATAAAGTAAAGCATTCAGGAGGTTTCCTGATACAGTACACATTGTGCCATACTGCTGGAGCAGGCTCAGGAGGACTCTCCTCAGACAGGTGTGTTGCTTTCAGCGGCTGCTGCAGGAGAAGGTGGAGGCAGTAGTCAGAAGAGATCAACTCTGATGCCTCCTGGTGGCCATGGAGAACCACGTCAAAAACTTCTCTGGGGAGTAACTGATCAAGATGTCGCTGCCACATCTGGTAGTCATGCGTCTGAGCTGTATAAGACACGTCCTTTTGGAACCCATTTCTCTCTACCAGAGTAGTTACAGGTCAGCACTGTGTCTCCATCAGAGAACTGCCTGTCCCTGGCTCTCTGGTTAACCTGGTCTCGCTGTCTGCATTGTACAACTGATTCTGTAGACGTTGGTCTCAGCAGGTCAAAGAATGTTCTCAACTGATGTTTCATAAACAGGAACACCGGGGATGCTTTTGTTGTTGTTGCATGGAGTGTTCCTATTCTGTAGTACGAATGCAGCCAGGTGGTGCTCAAGTGTTGTTCCTCCCTTTGTTGCCTTAAGTGAATGCTTCACTGTTTGAACACGCACTTAGCCATCCATTTGTGGAGGGATGATACGGACTGGAGGAAATCTTCCATCTCTAGAGGTGAACTGTGGTCCATGATCTGAGACCAGCTGTTCAGGCAGTCTGTAGCGTGAAAACATTTATCTCAAGATTTGGATGTTTTCTCTGATATTGTGGTGGACATCACTGAGATCTCTGGCCACTTGGAATGTGCATCCACTGCAACCAGTAGCATCTTTCCTTCTATTGGACCTGCAAAATCCAGGTGAACACATTGCCTTGGAGATGCTGGCCAGTCCCAGGCATGTAGCGGTGCCGGGCTTGGTGCATTTCTGATAGTTTGACATTGCATGCATGATTTTGCTTTGGTCTCAATTTCGTGGTCCAACCACCAGAAATAGCTCCTTGCTAGTTCTTTCATTTGGACAATGCCACTGTGGCATGAGTGTAGCTCATCCAGAATTAACTTCCTGAGTCTTGGTGGTACAATGACGCGCATGCCCCATAGCAGGCATCCTGTGCCACTGTCAACTCCTTCCCTCTGGAAAGGTAAGGCTGCAGGTCAGGTGTGGCCTTCGCAGCATGCATGTGTCTTAAGATATCTTGATTGAGTCTCTTATGCTGCATTTGACAGACCTCGGAAGTCAGATTTTTCCCAGTCGTAAATTCCAACTTCCAACCTTAAACCATTCCAGCTAAATGTAANCGGAAGTCAGATTTTTCCCAGTCGTAAATTCCAACTTCCAACCTTAAACCATTCCAGCTAAATGTAAACAAAAAAGCCTGAACACCAATAAATCCTGTCAGATTAAATAAACTTAGTAATAAATACTAACTAAAGTTAGACTACAACACTGTTTGGTTGTGTTGTTTTATAATGATATTAATCACAGTATTAAACATTGTGCAGAAAAGTAATATTCTGAAATTATTTACACTTACGTATCAATGGTAAACAGTTATTATACATGTAGATGGTTACCATGGCGATATATTTTGACCTTTTTATTTCAATGTCACGTAAGAAAAAATGCTTTACTCATCTGTTAGCTGATCATTTCCATTCACAAAGCTCGCTTCCACGGTGCCGTCATGTTGAGTGACGTCATACTCGTGAAGTCGGGGTAGATAATTTGGTCCAAGTTTCCCAGCCGGAGCTCCGACTTCAAGTGCTGTTCCAATGCATTTTTCCAAGTAGGAAGTCAGAAAAATCCGAGTTCCGAGGTCTGTGAACGCAGCATTATACCTGCACTAAGGAGGCAATTAAACACCAATTACAAACATCTGTGAAGCCATGTGACATCATGCTGCCTGAAATGATGGACTGTTTATAAAAACTACTGTACTTTCTACATGATGAAACCAAAATGTATTAAAAATACCCTTTAATAAAATCTGAGGATGTGCACTTTTACCACATGTGAACTGTTTGATTACAAATCTAAAGCTATGGAATGCAGAGGCACATCAAGAAATAACATGTCTCTGTCCCAAACGTGATGGAGGGTACTGTATATACAAAAATAGAAAACGTATTGTTTTTTTGTTTTTTTTAATTACCTTTGTATGTGTTTTATATGTATATTATCCTTTTGTTGTTTATATAATTTGTCTCTAACACTAAAAAAATGATAAAACAGAGTTCTCAAAAAATGGTCAAAACAAGGTCAGCATGGTGTCATCTGCATAAAGTCCCACAGGCTTCCTAACGCCTAACCTTAACTCCAAACCCAGACCCTTAATCCCTAACCCCTAGCCCTAACAAAAGCGTACTCCACGTCGGTTAATATTACCTGTTTAATACATTATCAATTCATATGCTAATAATGAGTCTTTATTCCAGAGGTCAATAAGGGTCAGCATTGGGCCAGTTTTTGTCAGCACTGTTCACTGTCTTGAATATTGGATTTATAAAACTGTTTGGTTGATGTTTGGATTCTTCAGTGCAAATGGTTGGCCTGAGCAGTAGCCCATCATATCGACCTATCAACTGCAATGAAAGTTACTAAGACTACAGGTATTACTACTTTATAATGTCAGGTGCAGAAGGATCTGTTATTTTGAATTGATTTGTTAGGAAGACACAGTTAGCATGCTTATTGCACCTGACCTTTGTTCAGATAATTAGCTTGATGCTAACATAAAATTTTAGTTCCCCTTTGACTGCCTCACAGAAATTAGAATTGTTATCGCAGTAATTTTTAACAATGAAAGCCTCATTGTTTCATGTAGTAAACACCTGATATTCACAGGCATCTATTTTCTCAAACTTCTGGTAGAATCAGAAGTGGAATGTTGCTGCTTGCTTGTTCCTGCATCCTGTGCTCAGAGCAGAAAACTATGGCAAGTTCAAATGGTCAAAACCCAAACTGAAATCATGCAAATCCCAAAATTAAACGAGCCTAAAAATACAGCGGATAGTGACAGTGGCACTTAAAATGTGCAGAACATTGCTGAAGTTCTGATGTAACCTTAAAATTTTTGATATTTGTGTTGTTAGTTAGACAAATAATTGTGTTCATGGGCCAGATTTGGTCACTATTTGCTGTATTCTGTGTAAGAACTGTAATAACACACATGACGTGTCCTGATATACAAAAATAACAGATGCAAAGAATGTGTCCTTCTCTGAGTCCAGTATTTTCTATGTCAGGACACAACCAGGAATGTGTACATTTATAAAAGCATGTTGTATGGAATTGGGACTTAAGTTACTAAACTATTATGGCTGTGAATCGATAATATATATATTATCAAGAGACATCGCTAGCTTTTGAAAGCTGAACTTTGCATCTAAAAGGCTGATCTTTTTCCTTCTCCATCATTGGCATGAGCATATAATGTCAGCCACAGGAAGTGAGGGAAAAACAAAAACATTAGCATAGCCTCAGGAAGTGAAAACACTGATGCTGCATAATAGCAAAGTTAATTTTTTAAACACATTCAACAGTCCACATTAATCGCAAAAATTAACGCATTAATTTCCCCAGCCCTAGAAACTACATAATTTTTGAGTGGAAGTAGCCTTGTATTTTGTTACCAGCTGCTTAAAATAAAGCACTGTCAGTTTGACGCTGTTCCAGATGTCAGCTGACTGTTCAGAGCTGGCAGAATAGCTGTTCATGAGTGGAACTGCATNACGCTGTTCCAGATGTCAGCTGACTGTTCAGAGCTGGCAGAATAGCTGTTCATGAGTGGAACTGCATTAGTCCATCGACATTTTCAAAAGAGTCACACCTTTAGGGAGCACCAGTGTGTTATATCAAATGTGTTCATTTGAAATTCATACTTTGCCTCCAGTTTACCTAGTTGACTTAGCTGGACGACCAATAGAAGGAATATATATTCAGGTTTATAGCTGCGTATAATCAGCAGGACGGAGTTCACCGTATTAGGAACAAGACTGTGAAGGGAAACCATCAGTGTATGTGTGAGTGTGCAGGTTTCTATGTGTTTGTGTGTGCATGTGAGAAGATTTCAAGGGATTTTTCTGCAGCTAATCTTTACTGTTGTTTCCACACACATTCTCTCTCTCTCTCTCTCTCTCTCTCTCTCTCTCTCTCTCTCTCACACACACACACACACACAGATCTACAAACAGACACACACTGAGACGGTTGTTGTTCCCCTGCAGAGCAAAGCAGCAGGCTTTGGCATCCATGGTGCCACTTTGCCATCTGGTAGCTTCAGATGGTTTGGTAACTCCACACCAGGATCCTGCTCTTTCATCCTGTAGGACCAAAAGAAACAAATGGTGCCAACACCATAGCTTCTAAAGTACAGATGCCTTATGTAGTATTAAGTTATTTGTTCTTTGTGTTTGCAAATGCAGCTTTGCCTGTTAAATCATCATCTAATTTCTATGATAAGTTCCAGTACAGGCTGTATGTCTTTTTGCCTAAAGCTATTTTAATAAATCCTCCAACAGATTTAACACAGGATTATTTTAATAGATTTAACAGTTAGATTTAACAGGATTTTTCATGTATGTTGCCTTTTGAGTCTGTTATTTTCCCAGAGTTAGTTTACAAGACTTCAAATTTGTTTATTTTTAACCATCATTTCATTTTTTGCTTATTTTCTTTTCCTAAGTGTTTTATTAATTAAATAGTGTCTTGTACTGTATGTTCTGCAGAAATTGCCTTGTACAAGCCCCTTGAGGGTTTTTTTTTTTTTGCAAATTCTCTGCCACATTCCCTTTCTTTTGCTTGTGTAATTTAGTATTTTTTTTTGTTTTTAGGTGTAAATAAATAAATAAAACAAAACAACACTGTTGAGGATAACAGCGAAAAATGAAAGATGAAGAATCAGTTGGCTCAGTTTCGCTGCATCTTATATTGTTTCTTCGTTAGAATCTGCCAGTGAAAAAGAAGAGAAACTGCAGTGTGGGCAGCAGCAGAAGTGTCCCCTTTTGTTTCTGTAGAAAGCAGTTTGGCTTGTAGATATCCTAATCTACACTGAGGGAATGTAGGTGGACACACACGCACACGTGTAAGGGTAACTTTCCAACTGAGAAGCCCTGTGAAAATGATATTTTGACCAAACAAGCAGATGATCATATAGTTTTGTGTGGATAATAATGTTCCTCTGAGGATGAATATCTTTTGATCTTTCTTTTTGTGCCACACACAAGACAAGCATGCCGTCACACTACTGTCAAGACTCTTCTGCTGCGTTCGACAGACCTCGGAACTCGGATTTTTTCAACTTCCTACTTGGAAAAATGTGTTGGAACGGCATTTGAAGTCGGAGCTCTGACNCTCGGATTTTTTCAACTTCCTACTTGGAAAAATGTGTTGGAACGGCATTTGAAGTCGGAGCTCTGACAGGGAAACTCAGACCAAAATTATGAACTCCGACTTCGCCAGTATGAAGTCACTCAACATGGCGGCACCGTGGAAGCGAGCTTTATGAATGGAAATGATCAGTTAACCGGCGAATAAAGTATTTTTTCTTGCATGACATTGAAATAAAAAGGTCAAAATATATTGCCAAATTAAAAAACGTTGCAGAATTAAAAACTTGAATCCACTTGACCTGACTGAGTTTTCATACAACATATCTACCGCCAGGATGACTGATAATCTTCATCAAAACATCACCAAATTAACTATCTATAGTGTATAATAACTGTTTGCCATTGATATGTAAGTGTAAATAATTTCAGAATATTACTTCTCTGCACAAATGTTTAATACTGTGATTAATATCATTATAGAACAACACAACCAAACAGTCCTGTAATCTAACTTTACTTTAGTTAGTATTTATTACTCAGTTTGTTTAATCTGACAGTATTTATTGGTGTTCAGACATGATTTTTACTTTACATTTAGCTGGAACGGTTTGAGGTCGGAAGTCAGAACTTCCGAATGGGAAAAATCTGAATTCTGAGGGAACTTAAACGCAGCATAAGAACTGAAAAAGGTTTGAGTTCTTTCATATCAAGGCATGTAATGAAAGTACAGCCTCTGTGGCAGCTCTCACATTTGCAGGAAACAATTTTGAAAAACATTATTTCAGACCATAATTGGAATAACTAATGCAATAATTAAGTAATATCAGGAATCTCAAATAGGCTGCAACTTGAAACTACATGAAAGATTTTACATCCACTTCCAAACAGTAGCATGCACTTTGAGTTAAACCTCTTAGCACACTATAAATCCTAAAACATTTCATACAATAATGCAGTACTTAGCAGTAATGATGCTAAGTGTAGTACAGGTGTACAGGAGCATATATATAACGCATACATACATATATAAAGTTTATAATATAACGCAACACAGACAGTGCAGAGCTGCCCCCAATANACGCATACATACATATATAAAGTTTATAATATAACGCAACACAGACAGTGCAGAGCTGCCCCCAATATGTCCTCTCATACCCATGAAGAGGCTGATGTCATATTCTGCTCCTGTGATCTCTCTCTGTCTCTCTCTCTCTCTCTCTCTCTCTCTCTCTCTCACACACACACACACACACACAAAGGCTGTCTCATTTTTTGTCTTTTTTTTGCTCCAGGAACATTTGTGGCTGACAGTTTGTGTTATGAAGGTAATCCCTTCTGATCATGGGTACCTCTTTCCCTGGGCGTGACTTTACTCTGGGTTTGGACTCATGGTCTCATTTTTGCCGCGTTCCACCTCAGTATGTAGGACAATGTTGGCTGACTTGCTTTCTGGAGTCATCCCTCGCAGTAATTCACTGGAATATAAAATGTGGTTTAGATTGTCTTGAATTAAACACAAGGTACTGCAACCCCCACAAATGGCCTTCCTAACACACTTCATTATTCCTTTCTCACTGGTTTTGATGTGCAGCTTTGCCAGTCTACCAGGAGGGATTTCATTAATGATTTAGCCTGCAGGTTTGCAGAATCAGACGTAATGACAGAACAAACAGATCATCACAGCTACACAGTCAAATGACCGTCATTAACAGAAAATACTTGTAATCACAGAAGTTCTGGTCCTTGAGGCTGGTTAATGAATATACAGTAGCAATGCAGGAAATGACCAGAGTGCTGTCATTAGCACATAAATTTTGTTTGTTTCTCATTAGTCCTGCTGGCTGTGTGGTGTAAGGTTTGGTCTGTGATCCAACAAACAATTGGTCCAGAATGAAAAGTCTCAAGTTTGGGAAGGCTTACCATGAAATTAGGATATTTATTCATGTTCCTCAGGTTCATGGTCCCTTGAGGGTAAGTCCTAATGACTTTGATGATCCACATACTTTTCATGCAGCAGGTCGTAATTTCCAAGTGCAACACATTTGTTCATAAACTTCAAAAACTGATGCCAAAATTCCCATTAGCCTAAACTGTACTATAGAATTAACACTGGCATAACATGCTAACATTAGCATCTTAATGTTAGCATGATGCTAATGCAAGCCATCTATATAACTGCTGACGTGCCAGTTTTACCAGCTTACATGTTAAATGTTTAAATGTTGCTAACATGATATTATCAACAATTTTCTTGATAGCAGGTTTCAGTAATAAACAGTATGAAAAACCTGATTTCACCCTTCTTCCATTTTAATATTCTGCGTTATGGCGAGTGGAGAAAAAATCCCATCAGGTCTATTGACACATTTGAATTGAATGGCATAAATAAACTCAAGATCAGTCACTCTGGGTGTAATTTCAACCTGTCAGTCATTTCTTGACTTGCTGTGGTTGCTGCTGGATCACGTCAGAGGACTCTATTGATTTTTTTCTTCACTTCTGCTTCCTTTGTTCTCTGAATCAGCTTTTACATCTGAGTAAAAATTGCATTGCATTGATTTGATTAAGCCAAAAGAAAATAGAAAGAAAAATGCTGAAAGTGAAGTATTGTATATCACGTACACAATATCAGGCGCAGTATTTATGATATAGTGTATGTTATCACATCACACTCATATTGTTTATCATATCATTAAGCATTAAGTGTTATGTGGGCAAAAATCACATTTGAAGGTTTTCTTTTATGACAACCTCTTTTGTTTTTCAATATGACTAAAGAAGGAACCAGCCACCGTTTTATCAAATTCAGAGTCTTTGTCAAAAGAAATGACTTCTTCTGTTAAAGATTCAATGGGAGAGTTTCATGACATTCAAGCCTTTGAAGTGCACCACAACTTACCATTATCAAGACAAAAAAGAATCAGTCTATTACTTCCAGAACCCTGCTTCTTCTTCTTCTTTTCCTTTCGGCTTTCCCTTCAGGGGTCACCACAGCGAATCATCTGCCTCCATCTAACCCTATCCTCTGCCTCCTCTTCTCTCACACCAACTAACTTCATGTCCTCTTTCACTACATCCATAAATCTCCTCTTTGGTCTTCCTCTAGGCCTCCTGCCTGGCAGTTCCAACCTCAGCATCCT